>JACTOM010000330.1:2484940-2581351 GCA_015832385.1 Elymnias hypermnestra
CCAGCCTGTAGGTTAGCGTACCGTGCCCCCTGGCAAGCCAATCTTCCAAGAATGGACGCACCGCTGCAACCGTGATCACACCTGCAGATGGAGACCCGAGGTCCTCCTTCCACCTTTCAATCAGGGTCCTGTCGGATAGAATCCTGATTCTCTGGACCTCTTCAGCATCAGGCCGTTCGCCTCTGTTCCTTGCAGCTGCCCGACAATGATAGGCAGCCGCCAGAACCTCCGCCCTGAGCTCCCAGGGGGGATCGCCCGCAAGAAAAGTCGCTGCCGTCCATGACACAGTACGGTATCCTCGAATTGCCCGAATCGCTATCACTCGCTACGCTCTTCGCAGGAGGATTTTGTTCGCAGGAGTTAGAGCTTTTACCCATAACGGGGCACCGTACAATGCCAAGTAGACTTTCCACTGCCACGAGATCGATGTCTACGCGAGTGAAACCGTTGGGCTTTGCTAGTTAATTAATAATTGTATTCAGAAAAATATGTATTGAATCTATTGAAATTCACGTAAAAAGTTAAAAGGTTTCTTATTGTTTTATGAGCTTAAGAGGTTAGGGCTAGATGGTGTGATAATTGATTTTATATCGCTTGTGTAAAAATCTAATAAAGTAATATGAAAAATTTGATATTTTATCCTTAGAAACTCGTTTAACCGTGCATAAAAGTTTGTAAAGTCAAGTAAAAGTATTTTTCAGTGAAAGCATACAAGGTTATAAATAACGACGTCTGTATGACCTTTTTATGAAGAGAGTCACGTCATAAAGTGACTTTGACCCTTGTAACGCTCTACATTTAAGTCCTTTGCGGGTAGTGATTGACACATGTATTTCGATAGGTTTTTATTAACGGGGTATCCTTTATTAAATATGTTGTTTTCTCTAGCAAAGTACATTTTGCAATCTTCAAAATGCTTGAGTTGAGATTTGTTAATTACCATTCCTCATAATAAGTAATATCCCTTCTAATAGTAAAACAAATGATACACACACAACTAAACAACAAAAAGATTGACAAGCTTAATACTTTTGGTTAAAAACTAATAATACTTCCATATTTTTCATTTTTGTAACCGGTATTATGAAACATATTCATTTTCATACCTAATATTTTCTTTACATTATCTCGTGTGAACGCAAAACTTGACTTAAATAAAAGGCATATACTGTGCTCTTGGGAACGATTACTGAAATAATATTGATATTGTGCTTAATCTATATAACATTTCATCTTACTTCACGAAAAAACGTTAATATTATTCTATTATTATATAAAAATATTATATATATACAATTCTATGGGAATCCGATAACCGTCAGTGCCTGAAGACCAAAGTCTTGGAACAGTATGTGTTGCCAGGGATGGCATACGAAACGTGGTTGCTGACTATGGGCCTTATACGAAAACTCAGAGTCACTCAGCCTGCGATGGAGAGGTCTATGCTCGGAGTTTCTCTACGTGATCGAATCAGAAATGAAGAGATCCGTAGTAGAACTAAAGTCACCGACATAGTCCTACGAATCGCGAACCTGAAGTGGCAATGGGCGGGGCACATACTCCGAAGGACCGATGGACGTTGGCGGCCGAAGGTGCTGGAGTGGCGACCCCGCACCGGACGGCGCAGTGTAAGCAGACCCCTTCACAAGGTGGACCGATGATATACTCGTAAAGAGGGTCGCCGGTAGCCGCTGGAGCCAGGCGGCACAAGATCTGCCCTAGTAGACGTCATTACGTGAGACCTATGTCTAGCAGTGGACGTTCATCGGTTGAAGCAACGACGACGACAATATAACTCTATTGTGAGTATGTGGATGAACACTTCCTAAAACGGTTGGGCTGATTTTGATAAAAATTTGTGAGTGCTCAGGAGCATCCAAGAATGGTTTAGATTGACAACTATCCTCAATAAATAACGGATTTCGCCATATATATACGGTAAAGCTACACCGTTCGGAAAAAGAGTAATATTTATATATGCATGTCTTTAAACAGAAATGCCATTGGCGTCAATGGAATTACTTTCATTTACATTTTGCGATATATCGATATTTATGTGAACGAACAACTCTAATAATCATACGAAGCAACCACCGTTGACCTAAAGTAGACGAAGTTGAGTTCCTTATAATTACCTGTTACCAAAGTTAGATACTTAAAGTTACCTAATTTATGCTACCTTTACTTCGATACCACTTGTCATAATTTGGAAGTTGAATCTCTTACATATATATAAAATGTAGCGGACTCGACAGACTTTGTTCTGTCTTAACTATTTATACCTTACTCGAATTTGTGAAATTAATAGATAAAATAATTATTGAAAAACATGTTTATGATATTATTCTAATCCAATCCCAACACTCTTCGTTTTTTTCGGATAAGCGAACTGGCTACTGCCACTTCCAATTTATTTATCAACATATATTTGGTAATACATATAATAATATGTTCTTTAATTATATGCTGTGCACATTCTGTCAATTACTGACAGTTATATCAAATTCACTAAGATTACAGTAAACAAACTTATCTTAAAGGCACTAAAAGCTTACATTAGAAAAGGTAGTATGGTGGCTAACTTTTCCTAAAATTTCTAATATTCAACGCAACTTTTAATTTTTTCCTGAGGAGAAACGCCTGGTTATGTAGAGGCTCGTAAGATCAGAATCCTATCTGAGAGGACTGTGATAATAAAATAGAGAGAGAATCTCGAGTCCCTCATAGCTGGTGTCATGACGGTGGAGGCGTTCCGCCCTCTGCTAGAACAGTGGTTGTACAGGAAACATGGAACGCTCTCCTATAGACTGGTTCAGGTGCTTACCGAACATGGTTCTTTCGGGAAGTACCATCATATTGCGGGCCGGGGGGAATGCCAGAAGTGCGGTGCCGCCGTCGATACGGCGTATCATACTGTGAAGAATACGCAAAATGCTCAGCGTGGGAATCACAGCGGCATGTCTTGGAGTCACTTGTAATGCTTGGTAGCGAAGCAGGATGGAGAGTAGCCCCCCTTTGCGAGATCCTTGTCGCGCTAAAGGAAGCACTTGAGAGGGAGCGGGAGTTTGCTCCTGATGCCCTTCTATCCGTCGCCGAAGGTTGGAGGACCGAAGGCATGTATTTGCGAGCCTCGTCCTTGAATTTTGATTCGGCTTCATCTGGGACACCATATTGGAATGCGCAAGCGAGCCGCTGGTGTCCTACTTTAGGATGACGTGGGAGAGCTGGGTTTTAGTGGGTATTCTGTCTTTTTAGTGAGCCCCACACTCCCAACTTTTTTTTTGGTTGCGGTGTGAGTTAAAGCATTTCCCAGTGAAAAAAAAGGACTGAAAAGAAAGAAAGTGAGTAACAGTGAGAATTGAGAGATATACATTCTAAACAATACATTTTTAAAATTTCTTCTTAGCTTTTACGATTATCGAGTTAGAAACACTTTAATTGTCTGTTATACCGATGCCTACACTAGTCCCTTAAACTTCATCCAAAATTAATATTTTAATTAACACGCTCCACCACTGACCTCCTCCACGGAATAATGTTAGAAAACCGAATGCTGCTCTTTGTAAAATCACCCTTAGCAACTAATTGCAAATGGAGTTGAGAGATCTACCGAATGAAATATTGCTCTGCATAAGAGAAAGCGGGACTAAAGAAACGCGCTTCATTTATTAGTTACCCTCACCGTTCGTAACTTGACTTCTGCTTAAACAAAACGAAGTTTTTACAATTTTATAAATTTAAAAAATACAAAAAATTCAAACACTGCACTAAATGATAAGAAAGAAAGTAAGTCTATTAACTTCTCATTATGAGACTAGCCTTAATTGTCATAAAAGTTCGGTTTTGTTTCGGTTTGGAGTTCAAGCCCACCACGCGGTTAGGCCATTGCTGCCTTGTTTTAGTCATCGTAGTTGTGCCAATAATCACCACGCTTGGTAGGCGGGTTGGTGATCGCAGTGCTGACCCTCTATCACTGATAACGCTCTGCTGCTGAAGTGGCGAACCCGCACCGGGCGGCGCAGTGTAGGCAGACCCCCCACAAGGTGGACCGACGACATAAAGAGGGTCGCCGGTAGCCGCTGGAGCCAGGCGGCGCAAGATCGGGCCTTGAGGACATCGTTACGTGAGACCTATGTCCAGCAGTGGACGTCCATCTGTTGAAGCGACGACGCTGAGCGACGACGCGGTTAGGCCTTTTTTATTAAAGTGAAACTTCTTTAGGCACATGAGGGTAATTTTTTTAGGGATAAAACGCGTGAGGTAGTTTTAATATTTACAAATAACATGTAGCATTTCAATTTGACACTCGTAATTGACACACTTGAAATTTAAAAATAATATTTAATTAATAATTTGCAATATTGACAACAAACGCGTGGCATTTTTATTGACAATTCGTCGTTTGAGATTCTTAATTTTCGACACTTAATATTTTAATGAAAATTAAATTCATTAAATCCCTAACATATCTTCCTTTTTCCTGTCTCTAAATGTCTAAAATGTAAAGTTTTAGATTTGTATAAATATAAACAAGACTTAAGAATTAGTTTGCCAAAGAAGTTTCTCTTCTGAAATCAGTACTTTGTATGCACATACTTTTTACTTTTTTTTATATACTGGAATTAAACTTTCTTTTTTTTCTTCTATGATAAGATGTGATGATGCTGACAGATTTATCTACACATACAAAATTGTATTAGTGGACGCTCTCACATTTTAGGTCACAAAATAGAACCGCTAAAAGCCTAAACTGTACCTATTTCTTGTTTATAACAAATAATTATTCATTTGACTGTACGTGACTTACGTCCATGTAAATATTTGACACTACATGACCAAGGTTGGAACAATAATTTTGTTTTTATATTAATAAAGCTGTTGAACGCCATTTTACAATAAATATTTAATTTTATAATCCTTTTTTACTGACATATGCTAGTATATCAAATCATAAAATACGTTTTAAACATATAATAAATATAAAAATCGGATATTTCATTTCAGGAAAAGTTAATTTTGTGAGAGAAAATTGTGTGTAAATTCGAAATAATTTTCCAAATTAGTTAATAAGGATAATAATTTGATTGATATGGACATATTTATAAAGGTGAAACCGGTAATTATGACACATTTTCTTTTTTTGCAATAACTCCAATGAATTAGCCTGTTTTGAAAAAAATCGCAGTCGTATAATCTGTTTTGACTGAATTCTAAAGATGAGATTAAATCTTTGGAGATTATATTTTGAAAAGTTACAAAGTAAAAATTACCTTATATTTGAAGGGTCAGAGGACAAAAAGATAAAATTGAAATTACTTTCTAGCTTATATTCAAAGAAAAAGATAAAGCTTTCGTCTTTAATACAGAATCGCTTTAATATTCTAATGCGAAGTAATGCGAAATATACTCTTATACTGATGCGGGACTATTTTACTCTGCTCAGAGCACTTTATTATCCTAACCAAACAAACTCACAATTTATTTTATAATTATACGTATAAAGACGATTGTATTCTTTTTAATCTTTTATAATTTCCTTCTCTCATAGTTATACTTAGAAATGATGAATAGACCTCGTGGCGCGTATTTATAAACACAATGCGTACGGAAACGAGAATTTATTCCATATTAGCTACTTGTATTAAAGCTTTTACGATAATTTACTTCACTTCTAGAATTGCATTTATGCTGAATAGTAAATTTTAGTTGGCTTTATTGACATGTATCTAGACTACTATTTCAGTGGTTTTATATATTTCTTCATTCACGCATATAGAACTCATTTCGATATTTTTTATGAAGTAATTGCAGGAAAACAAATCTCCAATAATTTTCAAGTGTTTTCATTAAAAGTGAAAGTTTTTTATACTCAGTTTCAATAAATGCTTTCGAGTTATTTCTGTACATGGGTAGATGGGCCAAAAATTAAGAAACCATGATAATGCTCATTCCCATGATAAATCTTCTGAAATATTAAAAAATCTAAATTCATATACAGAAGGCAAAGTATTTTACAATACGCCTTTCTTCTCTTAATCCTTAGGTTAAATTAAAACGCTTTATGGTTTGTTAAAATTATTTACGAAATTATCTCAATTTAATCCTAAGTGTGATATTTGAACAGTTTCTGACTTTTTTTAACAGTTGAAATATTATTGTCACTTAGTTCACAAATAAAATCATTCTTTATTACAGAAGATGTTCATTTGTAACGTTTATAAATAAAAACACTTTCATGTGCTAATATCTAAAGTTGAGTTTTTGTACTCCATTGATCAAAAGTCTCTAGAAACAGGCAAACATGCATTAGAAGTATGCTAAATAATTTATTTAATTAAGTGTCGCTTCTTTGGAATAATGGCGTTTCAATTCATGAAACTCAAAAAAGCCAATTAAAAATTAAAGTAAATGGTATTAATCATCCAATTAAGCTGTCGCAGCATTATTTTTGTTGTGTTTGCACGTTATTCATCCATAGCAGCGCTATGTTTTCTTGATAAATCTATGTTCACTTGAATACTTCCATAATAATATCAGGTATAGTCACAGCGAAGCTTGACCGAGTTTAAAGTGTACAAGTCTATTAATTGTGACACTGTAGCTTAGAGGCAACTAAAATAAAAATACAACAAAGGCATTGGTTTACAAGAGTGACATTTATAAATAGCTTTATTCAATAGAAGTTCAAAGCAATCAATATGGGTATTAAAACGTGTGCGATGAATTATAGCCGGATTAGCGCAGTGACCCCCGTAAGTCAAATACGCCAAGTGGAGGTCCATTTTGATCCCCAAGATTGATGTTCACTTTTTAGAATAACATTGATGAATTAAGCTTAACGAAGCCAACCCGACTTCGTGATAACCTCCTTTGCACAACTTGGGGAATATTGGCAAACAAATTCACTAATTCTAACTTCTGTGTTATTTCACTACTTTTCTTTTAGAGATTAATAAGAAAATTGATAGTATGATAAATGACGAAGGAGGCGGGTTCAGATACTTGAAATGGTGTGTGAACTATCCAGCTAATGTAACGTTATTTTAAAATTAAGTCCAAGTATAAAGGCAGAGATTTACTTCTTATAAACTAAGTATTCACTATTCTGGATATTATATGTATAGCCTACCAACCCACTATGAAACCGCGTGGAGGGTCTATGCTCTAAAAACCCCTCTCCTATAGGTAAGTAGTCCTGTGTTCAGCAGTAGGACGAGACATTAAACGGCTGCACTTCCTTTCATTATCGAATAGGGTATATTGATCTACTAGTATAATATCCAAATACGCAGAAGCTAAGTTCTCACTTTTTTTTGTAGTACGGTACTGTAATTGTATCGACCTCACCTTAATATATATATACCTTCGTCTTGCATCTTGTATAGTATAAAGGCATCGCTAGAGTATAATAAATATATATATATGGCCATGTGTGATCGTTAGAACCCATTAATATATTGTATTCATAGTAATTCAAATCCTTTTAGAGCGTCAGAGGTAAAGAGAAGATGACATTCGATAATCTTAATATTATATCCATAAGTTATTAGAAATACTCATTTCTGGAAACATTAATTATTTGTTAAATAATATCCATTGGATCAGTATTTTTGGTTTTAATAAAATAAATTACAGTCATCCGGGTGATGACTACGCTACTACATCTCCGTGCCACGTCGCGCCGCTCACCACCCCATATATATGCGCAGAGACTATCGTGACGTTCGGCGAGTGGCCAATACACGAACGCGCCCCATCTACACCTAAACCTGACTTGAATAATATTCTGCTATTATTCGATAATTTATTTATTTTAATGCGATAATATTATTTTACGATTAACAAATAATATATTTTTATATTCTCTTTGCGTATGTATAAAAGTATGAGAAATCCATATATAATTATGTATGTACGGACGGGTCCGTCTCAGCACCGTCGAAATTTAATGCCCTTAGGTCAGAAATAAGTACTTAAAAATATACCTAATTTATTTCTAGTCAGTTTCTATGTGACAATAACTCTATTCTATTACATTCATGTCCCATATCCAGTATTTCACCATGAATATCTTTAATTTAATCGAGACATATCGTCGAACTCAGCAATACAAAGTTTATCGGGACCTTGTGCTGCGTCATTTAGGTTAGAAAAACGTGTGCGCTTCTTGCGTTTAACCATGGCAAGTGTCGTTCGAAGTGTTTGTCGGTAGTATAGGCTTCTTTTTAGATTGCTTACTATCCTTGGTTCGTATATTGGCGGAGGGCGGACGCCCGTCAGAGAGGCGACCCTCCTTCGCCAGGGGATGAAAGGAACTGGCTGCGCCAGGCGCAGGCGGTTCTACAAACCAAGTGGCGGGACCGGTTGAGAGAACCGAGCGCTGGGCGGTGATCGAGGCCGTGTCTCCGCTCCTTGGTCAGTGGGTGTCTCGTGGTCACGGCGTGATCACTTTCCACTTGGCACAGATCCTCACGGGGCACGGGTGCTACGGGAGGTATCTATGCCGGGTGGCCCTTAGGGAGCCCATTGAGGAATGCCACGAGTGTGGATCCGCCGTTGACACGGCGGAGCACACGCTTGCGGTGTGCCCCAGTTGGGATAGACAGAGATCTGCCCTAGTGGCCGTATTAGGGTCGACCGACCTGTCTCTTCCCACCGTCGTGAGAGCGATGGTGGAGCAGAGGGAGTGTTGGAATGCGGTGGCCTCCTTTAACGATGAGGTGATGTCGCTGAAAGAGGCCGCGGAGCGGCGTCCGGGAGGCGGTTCCCGCCACCCACGCCCTCCATCGTAGCAGTCCGGGGAGACGACGTGCGGCTCACGACCGCCATCTTCCCCCTTAGCACTAGCCTCTGGGACGGCGGACCGCGGAGGCCGTCATCCCACGTAGCGAGGTTCCCTAGGTTGTCGGGCGGCGCGCCTTCGCGTTGCCCCATAGATAGCTCGATCCTTAGGATCAAGGTAGGGGCCCCTCACGGGGATTCACGGCGGCGTGCTCAGTTTTACTCTATACCTAACCTGTCGCGTCGCCACTTGTGACAGTGCGTAGGATTTCGGGTCGTTTTTTAGCCGGTAAGAGTCCGGCATAACCGGGACGTCCGCGGCGTCCCGGTATCCTATGAGGATTTGTTTTTCCGGTCTTGCCAAAATAAAAAAAAGGACAACACAAGCCGAAGTAATGGGCGCATTACGAGATGATTTATTTTTTGACTGTATGTCAGAAATTTGAGCATTTGTAGACAATTCAACTTGCTATACTGGACGAAGTGTATGTTATGTATGTGGATTTCTAGTGCTTCTCTAGTGATAATACGGTGTTTGTGTTCAATTTTTGCAAGAACCCCTTTACATCTTCCACAGTTTTATGTAGTCATTCGATGATGAAAGTATTGTATACGAAGGTAATGAAAGATGACGAAGTCACAGATTAATTTTTTGCTTGGACTGTAACATCAACATGGTCAAATGTAACAGGCGGCAGTTTGTTTGAGTTTTTATCAAATTCAGGAATACAATCCAGATCAATGTATTTTGTAAGTTTAAAAATATCCTGGAGACTATTTTATCCACAACCTTCTTTTCATCTCAAGAACTTTTTGTGCGGCGCTAATAATTTCTGAGATATGCTCTCGCTTCTGCTATTTCGTCCCACGTATATGCATTCAAGCATATTTGCAAAATTGCTTTCTCCGTCAGAATATCAATTTTATTACTAATGAATGTTAATAGCTCGTTGATCACCTTACACTCAAAACATTGTCTCCTGTTAGCGTCACTTCGATATCTTTTATGAAGTCATTTTCAAATACTAGTAACAGTTACAAAGGAACGTAAAATAATTGTAGAATGACGTATAAAATAAAAACGAATAAAATAAATCCGAGAGCTTTTAATTTCTTTTTCCTTAAATTGGAGCACACGCGAATTGACTCAACGTAAAAATATAGGGGCACGCGTAAACTGACCCATCTGCAATCGAACTAAAACCCAATTTAGGAAGCATGAATTTGTAAAACTAGGCCAGTCAACACTTAAATGAGTATTGGTATACAAATTAATTAAAACTGCCTCATTGGTCTAGTGGTTAGCATGTTCGACTACAGCCATGAGGTCCTGGGTTCGAGTCCCGGGTCGGGCCAATTCAAAAACCAATATTGAGTTTTCTATTAAGATTTTCTCAATATTTGCCCGAAGTTGGGAAGTTGGCGGTGTGATCCACCCCCGTGCCTCGGAGAGCACGTTAAGCCGTCGGTCCTGCGCCTGATCTCTCTCCGGTCGTGTCGGATTCCCGTCACATCGGACTATGAGAGTGAAGGAATAGAGAGTGCACTTGTGTACTATGCCTGCCAATCCGCAGTGGAGCAGCGTGGTGGGTCTATGCTCTAAAAACCCTCGCTCCTCGGAGTGAGGAGGCCTGTGCCCAGCAGTGGGACGTTAATGGGCTGCTACTTACTTACTTACTTATACAAATTAATAGACAGTGATCGATCTCTATCATTACCATATACTTTAATACGTCTACATAAAAAATGATATATTCATACGTCACTCTTAGTTCACATTCTGCCTATTTGTATCTTGTTCAGTATTTCAATGAGTAATAAATTATTAATTGTACAGCGCAATATATTAAAAGCTCACTTAAAATGTTTAAAACTTTTTTTACATAACAAGTTCATGATAGATGGCGTAGGAAGTGACTTTTTTAGTTTTTTATACAAATTCATATGCTATACTATCCAATTGCATTTTTCTGCAGAACATTTTCTAGCGAAGCTATTACTCGCATCTTTATACCAGTGAGTTAGGAAAATTAAACCTATTCGAAAGCCATCATCGAAGTATATAGATAGAGAAATTACGAACAGCTATCGACAGTTATCAATACAGTATCGTTTAGAAAAATCAGTCTAATAAATCACAGATAACTCCCATAAGCCGCCGGGAGCCCTTAATTTGTTTGACCCCCAACTGGGGCACGCGCGTGTTATAAATGAGGCTTAGTGGTGGAAAATCGAAAGACATACAACTGAATCTTCATAATAACTTGTAAAACCTGGTTGTTTTTTTTAAATCCGACTATTTGTTCACGTTTCCCTATCTATATATATATACGTGTATGTGTGTGTGTACGAACAAGTTCATAATTAATAAAATAAAAATAAATTAAGTAAACCCAAGTAATGACAGCGAACGTAAACAGTTTAAAGGTTTCTTTCTATATAATGAGATTACGAAGATCGTGGTAGTTGGCGAAGGAATTGACTTTATTGTTTTTATTTTACTAATTTAACGGCACACAGATTGTTAATGGGTTTACAATCGAATCGGACTTGTCATTTTTGAGGTTGACAGCTGACATCATACCGAGCGCTGGGTTGGCGGCCATTATTAGTTCGGAATGCATAGAGTGCGCACGCGTCCACGTGCTCTGGTGGAATGTTTTAAATCTAGTTATACTTTGCTAATTATCTAAAATTATAAGTGTTGATTTATTATAATAAAATTAATAAAGAACGAACTAACTGTATCGTGAAATATTTTATTGATATACCCGACGTTGATCTCCCCGCCCGACATTATGGCAGACAAAACCCAAGATGGTAACGTCGGAATCAGAGGATGCGCCTTTAAATTTTTGTACTATGTTTGTTGTGTATTAAACAATGTTTTAGCAAATTTTTTTTAACGCGTAATATCAGTGTACATTTAGAAAATGCTTGGTTAATATTGTTTTTCATATTTATAAGTTCTATATTTAAATTCGAACGATAAAGCGATCAAAATCGCAGGATAGAATTAGACTTATAAAGTTAGTCTATAACGCGCAGTTAGAGATTAATTATTGCGACGACAAACACGCAGAGAGTTTAGTCGAGTTAGGAAGTTAGTTGCAGGAAATAGCTTTATCGCGTTCCGATTACTTCCTATCATCAGTCCAGTCAAATTTTACTCGTGAGTGTAATAAAAGTTTAAATGGTAACTGCAATTTTAATCGGCGATGTTCATTATTTTAATCTACTTGAGAATAAGTTTCTAACGTAAGTTCCTTCTATACTTTAAGAAGTGGCAGAGTTTAGCTTTAGTGGGTTTAGTGTAGATTGCAGCCTGAACTGGAATAGTTCGCCTGAGGATGTAAAGTGAAAGTCAAAGTCAGCACATTCGACTATAAACTTTGGGGGTCTTTGGTCCGAGTCTTAAATCAGAGCAGTAAGCAGTCAGCGAAAAAGAACAATACGAACCACAATACGGCACAAAAACTGAAATAATTTGTTGGGTAAAGCATATGCATTTTTGATAAGATAAGAATCAATTTTAAATTTTCCTCCGCATAGTTACGCCAAAAACATATTTTTACAAAAGGCATATCATAATGTTGAAGATTATTTAAGCGATAAAAATATTTAGACTTCATTCCAGTTGCACACAGAAGCAATATATTACTCATTGTAACAAACACATACGAAAGCTCAGAGTTACTCAGCGTGCGGAAGAGAGTTTCTGTATGTGATCAAATCAGAAATGAGGAGATCCGTAGCAGAATCAAAGTCACCGACATAGCCCTACGAATCGCAAACCTGAAGTGGCAATGGGCGGGGCAAATAGTCCGACGGACCGATAGACGTTGGGGCCCGAAGGTGCTGGTGGCGAACCCGCACCGGGCGGCGCAGTGTAGGGAGACCCCCCACAAGGTGGACCGACGACATAAAGAGGGTTGCCGGTAGCCGCTGAAGCCAGGCGGCACAAGATCAAGCCTTGTGGATATCATTAGGTGAGACCTATGTCTAGCAGTGGACGTCCATCGGATGAAGCTACGACGACGAAGAAACACAACAGTAACCGTTGAGTTTCTTTTCAATTTCTACTCAGCGTATTCAACTTTCTTAACCGTTGCCAAATTTGTTACCCACGGACAGACTACTGATGATTCAAAAGTGCTTTTGAGCTTATAGGAATAAACAATATTTTGATTTTGACTGCGTATACCTTAGACCTTACAAACAGCAGCGCGTGGACAGTTCTAATGATTCTACAAACGTGCAAGTATATATATCGTTATTCTTTATCAGATAATATCCGTCAGGTAAGTCGAATGATTAATTGCTAAACGTTAGTTTTATCCAAAGTTTATCAAGGTTAGCGAGTTGACTATCTTAGTAATAGCTACGATTTGTATATCTTGCATGCTATGATACTCTGTTGAATGTTACCAACAGCCCCGTGTTAATTATAATGAATGTAAAAAAGACTGTCCTATAAAACGAAAAACTTTATGAATGCTAGAGCTTCAATATAGAAATTTTAACACAAATTCCATGAACCCCAGGACCATTTTCATGCAAAGCCTAGTAGGTAATTTCAAAGAGGATGCATGAGATGATCGTCTTATTTGGTACCAATATAATCGCTGATCATTTGACTGATCCTTAGGTTTATTTTGTTCCTTGTTATACAATATTAGCAATGCCCCGCGGTTTCACCCACCGAAACACTGATATCGCGGCAATGGAAAGTCTACTTACACCGGACTAAAGATTTAAGTTTGGAAATATAAAAGATGTATTTCACTTACTTAAATGACATGGGTTTCATACTGGTCTCTAAAACATATATTCAAGTCAAAAATTAACATCAGATTAAAGAAAAAAGCCATGGACTCTGTAGATACATCTACTCTACTTTAAGGCTGCCAAACTTGGCCAATCTCCAAGGTAATAATACACAAAATAGGTCTGTCAAAGAGCCATGGAAAGGAGCATGCTAGGCTTAAAAATTAAAGACAAAATTAAAAATAGTGACATCCGAAATATGACCAAAATTATTGACATATCGCCTTAAATGGTACTGGGCAGGACATATGGCAAGAACAACCAACGGCCGTTGGACGGAAAAATTACTACATTGGTATCCCCGTGACGGACGCCGGCCCTGAGGGAGACCACGACGTCGCTGGAGGGGTGACATCGTGGATACGGCGGGCCCCGCTTAGACGGGGCTAGTAAGGGACAGGCAAGGGTGGAAAAGGATGGAGGAGGCCTTTGCCCAAAAATGGGCGTTCCAAAAATGACTTAAATGAAGAACGCAACTATCTATATTTACGTAAAATATTATTATTAAATATGACATGGCTAATAATTTGAATTGTGTACCAAAAATAAATAAATATTTAAAATGTGAATCGCATACCGTTTTGGAAATAAAGGTTATTATTATTATTATTATTTCACTTAGTTTTTAATTACTTCCTTTCAGATTATTAGATACTAGCGGCCCGTCCCGGCTTTGCACGGATAGACATAAATAGGTACAGATATTTAAGTTATAAGCATGATAATTAATACGACCATGAATTGACAAATATTATGAAAAAGTGTAATTCCTAACATTAAATCTAAGTAGCTCTGAAAAGTACTTTTTAAATATTCAATTTCGCTTGCGTCCACTGCGTAAGGAGCCGACCGGCTACGTAGTTCATAATGGTTCTCCCGCACTGCCCCTCTCTCGTCGCGTTAGTTACTCGATGCGCTGCGTGGCGGCCGCCGCCGGCATGTATTTTTATTTTAATTTCACGATACCTTTTTAATGGAATATCCGATTTCAATAATTCAAAAAGTAATCATCAGGTATTGAGACAGTAAACAATTAAATTATTAATTTGAATAAAAATTTATAAATGATATGGATAACACGGTCTGATTTTGATCGGCGTTTCTATCAATTTGTTAAGTTTAAAAAAGTAGTTATAGTGACGTAACTACAATAGTTAGTCATATGGTCTCGGTAGATATTGATATATTCTATAATATTGTCGAACATTTTATTGTCCTATCATTAATACTCTTCACAGCGTTTGCGATGAAAGACGTTATATGGCTAATTTTTTTACACCTTCGGTTGGTTTTAATAGGTATTTCTAAAGATTTCTATAGTAATCTAGTACTAAATATAACCTATGTTACTGAGTGATAATGTAGCTTTCTAATGAAAAAAGAATTATTTAAATCGCTCCAGTACTTTTGAGTTAATTCGTTACATACAAAAGTACAAATCTTTCCTTTTTATAATATTAGTGTAGATAAAATTATATTCATATTCTAACCGATATACAGATTTCACTTTACAACGAATATGTATCTAACTAATACATTTTTAAATGCGTAACAACATTTACGTAGAATGACCGATATAAGCAAATTTAAAAATACTCTACAGGTGTTAATAAATTCTTGATTGCAAGGGGGTAATGAGTATATAATTTTTAGCTTTAGTCGCTACAATTTTCTTTAGATTGACATTTTTTAAATCGTTATATCTTTTGAATGGAGTATTCGATTTTAAAAGCTTAAAAAAAAATGTACAGGTATTGAAACGGTCTTAAATAAAATACAATTTTTTACGATAAGAATTTATATAGATGTATGATTAATATGGTGTGATTATTGTCGGCACTTTTATTAACTTTTAAAATGCAAAAAAAGTAGTTATAGAGACATAACTACATGTGGACGTATGGTATTCCGAACTTATAGATATTAATTAGTTCTGTAATATTGTACATTTTTTTCTATCTTAAAGCAGCTCACGCGATAACAGGTTTTTAGTTTCATACCTTGGGTCACATTTTTTTGGAGAAACTAATATAGCCCATATTGCTCAGTGAAAATGTAGCTTACTAATGGTGAAAAGAAATTTGAAATCGGTCCTGTGGTTTTTGTGTGAAAATGTAAGACACATACATACTTACATAACAAAACGCAAATGTTTGCTCTTTATAATATTAGTTTAGATTATACGTTAAAAAGCACAAACGACGCGGCCTCAGTTATAATTTTGTAAGAATATTGTCTTTTAACCGTCCTTAATTCGATTCTGTCTCAATTTTGAGGAAGTCCGTGTTTAAACACCCTGAACGAATATTTGAATTTCATCATTTTCTCATTAACAGGAGCATAATGTATTTTAACTTGCTCCTATTTACGGCTTCGTTTACATAAGTTTTTTTGTATTCTTTTTAAAGAAAAATAACACCAATAACAAACCAAATAGTAACTATACGTAGTTTGGGAAAGTATACACCCAAGCTTGCATTGCAATTGAAGTAATTTTTATATTTGAAGATACTACTGCCGTTAAAGTTTGTTTTATTTTTATTTATAGACAACATCACTCGGAATGTTTTAAATTTTCTAATATCAAACAAAATTCAAATTGGTTCTACCACTTAAAAGTTATAGTAAACGCATACAAACTTTGTACATGGACGTTAAAACCATTACAACACTTTTTTAGGTTGTGGTGTATAAGTTACAACGGTCCAACTACATAGAAAACGGTCGTTATTCGGTTATTTCATCCACTGCCTGTTAGGAAAGGCCTTTGATGTGTAGTATGTGTGAATATCTCGCAAATTCCTTTTTTAGATATTCTACACAGTTTTTTCTTTCAGAATTCACAATATAATCCCTTCGCTGTTAGAGGCTTTTAGGTGAAATTCGGTACCCTTTTCAAACGATACCCTAAGATACTGCAATATCGTATTTCTCTCAAATGCTAATTCCAATACATTGAACACTTTGGTACTAATTCTAAGCAGACCAACTCGCGGGCAGCAAGTTTGCAATATTTATTGAATTGCAGTGCTTGAACCAGTTCTCTCTGCTTATTTACTCATCGATTATATTGTATATCAGCTCATTGCTTGAAAATAAAAATGATTTTCCCATAGGCATTATACTTAAAAAGCAAATAATAATTAAATAAGAATAAAGAGATAATTTAATATCAGAAATGTTTTCCAATCCATTAAAATGATTTAAGACTTATTATATTTAGAGAAGCCACCGTTACCAGTAATTGTGATTTAATAAAATTACTATTAGAGGACCGACGGTGTAACGTGCTCTCCGAGGCATGGAGGTGGAACACACCGCCAACTTCCTAACTTCGGGCAAATATGAGGAAAATCTTAATAGAAAACTCAATATTGTTTTTGAATTGGCCCAACCTCTTGTCTGTAGTCGAACATGCTAACCACTAGACCAATGAGGCAATTAGACCAGTGGGGTAGTTGATCTCTCTCCGGACGTGTCGGATTCCCGTCACATCGGACTATGAGAGTGAAGGAATAGAGAATGCACTTGTGTACTATGCGTGCCAATCCGCAGTGGAGCAGCGTCATGGGTCTATGCTCTAAAAACCCTTACTCCTCAGAGTGAGGAGGCCTGTGCCCAGCAGTGGGATGTTAATGGGCTGCTATTTACTTTTACTATTAGAGGTATCATGATGGTGATATCAAAAAATACCCGCATTTTTCAATTTTACATTTACATTTATATATCTGGTTTTTATTTTTGGCTGGCAAAAGAGACATTTTATGTTATAGATTTGCTTCAAATAGATCCGTTTTTGTTGCCTTCAAGGAAGATCAGTAAAAATCTAATCGAAATTATAGGTATAACTTTGTTTCTTAAGCTGACAGATAGAAATCAAATTATGGGCCGGAATTGACTAGAACGGCGCTTAAACAGGAACGCCAAGGAAGATTTTCTTCATGTTTTGATTTTAAAATCTACTATTGAACTGTGTACTACTACTGTAAACTAGTGTATAAATTCTTTGCAATTATATAATCTATTAGTATGTTTCCGAGTATAAAATTTATCTCACACAATATTATCTGAATTAAGCCTGTCTTTCTATACGTAGTCTTAAGAAACTCTTTTCAATCGCCATTGGTGAGTTGGTAACGAATCTACCGGGGGTTCATAAAGTTTATTTCTACCAAGAAAGAGACAGGCAACTCAGTAACTCTTTTAATAAATATTTTTATAAGGGTATATCCTGTTATGCTGAGCTTTCGTATGCAACTGGAGTCAAAACTATTTGTAATCTTCAACATTGTAATACTTTGTCTATAAGAATATTTTTGTCATATTTTCTTAAAGTAATTGGTTGTTAAGTGAATAAAATAAACATTTGCAAGATAAATACTGTTAATGCGATGCTATTTACCCAGTCCAAACCTACGCTATATAAAAATATTTCTTAATTTTACCTGAGAGTTACGCTCTCACCATTATCCTAGTAAGAATAACAAAAAAATATATAATTTCTCTTGATTAGATTAAAAACTAGGCGTCGCGGGAGAGTAAAAATAGGTAGCAGCATACTAACGAGAGATTTTAAGAGCCTACATCGATTACACCGTTTTACTACGGGTTCGAAGGCTACACATGTCCAAGTATTGCTCCTGAAATGTGTAATGATAACTTTTATCTATCAATTAGGCAAAACTTCCACGAAGAGAGCGTAATAGTGCCTGCTCAGTATTCGAATCCGTGATTCTTCATAGATCCAAGCGTATATCCACTCGGCTATCGCAGCTAATGGGACATACCTTTCAGTTTTATTATCTACTACTAATAGGTTAGCACTGGTGTTCAGTAATGATACAGTCTAAGAAAGCCAGCCGATCTGGTAAAACGGGAATGCAAATTTTTGGTTGGTATCACATATTGGCTAGTAGAATAGTAACTAGCCATGACCAAAACCTTCGACCAGTCTCCACTCAGACATATTAGACAATGCAATCTCCAATATATATAATAATCTCCAATGCAATTTGAAGAGAGTACTTACTACTTTACTTCATTGCACCATCCAGGCCGTCAAAGAAAACAATACGTACTGGTAAAATCAGTAAAAATAATGTAAAATCTCTTATTATATTTTATTACCCATGACATCCACATATTCTAGTTTTATGTTAGAATAAGACATTATTTCAAGAGACTAAACTTTATGGTGACGCAATAGAAATCCAAGACTAAACAAATCGTAAATAATATTCTTGACATGAGAGGAAAGCCGTAATGTACACCCGTTTAATAAAGACTAGACATAATATGGAGAAACTTAACTTATTACGTTTAGTTACGTTACGTATATTACATATTTACGTCTTGTCTAAGAATTTTTACTACTATATAGCCGATTAAGTTTTTAATATTATTGAGAACAGACTCGCGAACGTCCTCTGCGTATAGATTTGCGACGCAGTTTATTTCATGTTCATAAAAGATAGTTAACGCTCTCGATTTTGCAAAATATATTATAAGCAATTTAGAAAAGTTTTTGATTATTAATTAAAGTGAAACCTTTCCTGTGTCCTAGAACTTGTCCTCCAATATTATTTCAATAAGAAATAATACGTAAATATTTCTAAATGTACACAGAAGAAATAAAATTTCGTCATATTATTATACGACTAAAGAACAACTGTGAGTAAACTTAAGTATTGAAATATACTTAATAGAATTACTTCAAGGTTAGAACTAATTTTGTATACATTCGAACTCATATAATATGTCAACATTTTGATATTTCATTACACCGTCGGCACTAATCCTAACTACAATAGGAGTATATTCCTAAACCAATAGTAGTTATTATATTTTAAATAAACTTTGGTGTCCATATTAGGAATATAATTTAAAAATGCTTGCCTCATTCAAAGATTTTATAAAAAATTAATTAACTGTAGCGACATTTACGTAAATCTTTGAATATTTTATTAAATGGGAAAATATTTTAATACTAGATTATAAGTATTAATAAAACTCTCTTAATGTTAATGTTTTTGTTGATAGACTCTTTGTCTAAACCTGAATGACTAAAATGACTTACGTTTTGCGTCACTGTGTTTTTGCTTTGTACCGTGGTCTCTTTCACAAGTTGTGATACTATCTTAGACGGTAGTGCACAATTCTTGCTTTACATACCAGAACATAAACTAATTTATAAAGTATACAACTTTTAAAATTTCCAGTATTCATAATGCGTATTACATTATGGCTTAAAACAGCCATCGATTATTATTTCTAAAGCTTTCTCGTTCGTTGCGTGTTTGAATTTTCCTCAGTCGGACTCACCTGGTGCCCACCAGGGAAGAATGCGCAAGCTGAACCTCTGTTCTCTCACTTATGGTTGAAGAGCGTTCCGCTGGGTTTTAGTGGGTATTGCAAGGTCTCCTCCCTCACTGAATCCCGCACACCTGACCCATTGCATTTCCCAGCGCAAAAAAAGGTGTAAAACCAAAAAAATACTGATTTCGAAGGCATCGTTGGCACAATGGTTCGAATATTTATTTGGTGTCTTGAGCTCGATTCCCTGCAGGTCGAGTTTAGAAAATGTATTTTTCTGATGTGTCTGGATTGGTGGAAGACCTCAATTTACTTTCGAAGAATTTACGTTGCGGTACGAAGCTGTGTAGAATTCATAAGAGGTATATTATCTCTTACTAGTATTGAAGGCTCCATTAATTAAGCAATATAAGTAATACGATTCTTCAAAATGTTATCTCATACTTTACTCTTCTCGTGCCACTATTAAAAATGAATGCCGCTCTCATGCTACCACCAATTAACCCTCCATATAAAAACTCAAAAAATAATAATTTCTCCAATTACTACAGATGTTAAAACAACAACCTCAAATAGAAGTCGTAATTAAACTTGAAACAATTTCCGGAATACCATTAAAAAGGAAGTATCACAAGTAAGCGCTCGTCGTCGTCGTCTCAACCGATGGACGTCCACTGCTGGACAAAGGTTAATGAATTCCAATGGGCCCGATCTTGCGCCGCTTGTGTCCTGCGGCTGCCAGCGACCCGCCAGATGTGTTCGGTCCACCTGGTGGGGTGTCTGCCGACGCTGCGTTTTCCGGTGCATGGCCGCCACTCTAGCACCTCCATCGCGCCATTTCAGCTTTGCAATCTGGTAAGCTACGTCGGTGACTTTAGTTCTCCTACGTATCTCCTTATTTCTGATTTGATCTCGTGGGGAAACCCCGAGCATAGCCCTCTCCATTGCTCGCTAAGTGACTGTGAGTCTTCTTACCAGCCCCATAGTCAGCGGACATGTCTCGGAACCATATGTAATCGCTGGCAACACACACTGATTAAAGACCTTAGTCTTCAGGCACTGAGGAGTTGTGGATGAAAAGATGTCCCGTAGATTTTCGAACGCTGCCCATCCGAGTTGGATTCGAAGTTGGACCTACCTAATTGGATTGTGTGTCCCAATTAGATGTACTCGTCTACAACATCGAGTGCTGAGTTCGCAACAGTGACCGGGTGGGGCGATACATGGATGTTCGACATGATTTTTGTCTTATCCATGTTCATTTTAAGGCTCATCTATTGAGACACTCTGCAGAAGTCACCGAGCTTTGTATTGAGATCTTCCAGAGTCTCTGCCATTACAACTATATCATCGGCAAACCGCAAGTGAGTGATGTACTCGCCGTTGGTATTGACGCCGAATCCGTTCCAGTCCAAAAGCTTAAAGGTGTCTTCCAACGCCGCAGTAAATAGCTTCGGGGAGGTAACATCTCCCTGTCGCACACCACGTTGCAATTGGATAGACGTTGTGCTTTGGTCCTGTACACGGATCGTCATGTTGGCGTTTCCATACAAACACTTCAACACATGGATATACCGGTAATCGAATCGGCATCTTTGCAAAGATTTTAATACGGCCCAGGTTTTCACCGAATCGAAGGATTTTTCATAGTCCACGTAAACGTTACACTAATACAATAACAAAAACGTCAACATAATATTAAAATAAAGAAATATAATCGGACAAATACAATAATAGTGATCTATAACACTGACTGTATCGCTAAATATCAAGTGACATTACAGTCAAGCGCCAACATATCAGGAACTGAAACTTCTTTAGCAATTTTTTAAGTCTGTATTTTTATTTTATATTTTGTGAAAAATAGTATATTAAATGACGAGTGGCTAATTAAAACGCCTCATGCTATTTGTAAATATTATAACTACCTAACCTTTAAACGCATTAGCATAAAAAACACTGCACATCTTCGTGACTCTAATCAAGCGTTTCATCCGTAATAATTTTACTCTTATGTGCCTAAAGAAGTTTCACTTCAAAATAAATTCGGAGATATCAGTTATTAACGCAAGTTGTCCCAAAAAATGTCGGTTTGATTAACAAGGATCTAGGACTAGATCAAAATATTGTATACTGCAAAGAAGTTTGTGTCCCCTACCTAAAAAGAGTTTAAGAAAAACTACGCCAATATCCATTTACCCTTTTATATATACCTTTATTTCTTCATAGTAAGTTGCGAAACTTAATTGAATTGCGTGTTATTTTTATAGTAAAAAATCTAGGTGAATTTAATAAGATTAAGAAGATCCGATATAAAGTATATATAGTAATACGGAAAGTCAACCATCGATTATTATATATTTATAAATTACATTATACCAAATTCACGACTTGGGAAAGTTATGAACATGAAGAAGAAAACTTAGATCTTATTCATGTTATATGAAATTGTAAGTTAGATATACTATATATATACTTTTTTTTAATAATCATTTCGAATTAATTTAATATTTCGAAGGTCACACAATTGAAATTGCTGTAGTTACTAGAATTACTTATTTCAAACCGACATCTGAAAACGGGGTTTCTTTTTATATTTCCACGATTCACAATCACAAATAAAAATTACATCAAAAATATCACATCGAAAATATCACATTATTATCATAATTGTGATATTTTCGTTTTACAAAAATTTGATTATTTTTTTACCAGGTGAATGTATAAAAATACTGTCATGACAAAGGTTCTTGGTTTTCGATCAAAACGTATTTGAATCTTCAACCAAGTGTTACTTCCATTTGCCCAACTTCTTTGATATTTTAATATATTTGAAGTGAGCATATTTGACAAAATTAATTCTAAAGGTACGATTGTTTTTGACAAAAATAAAACATTGGTTATTTTAATATTCAAAAGTGGTACACATTAGAACTTTGGCAAATTAAATATCAGTTTATAACACAAATTGTTTCAAAAATTTAGTTTCACATTAAGAGCATCTATTTACTGGTATAACATTAATACAAAAAAATAACTTGAATATTTTCATAATTTTCAACACAATAGACTTTTGAACCATTCTTCAGTATAAAATAATAATAAAATAGAGTTCAGAGAATTCAGTGACCAGAGCTTCAAATCCCAGATGAATTTCTATAAGAAATTTCTCTACTCATACCTCAGATTCCCGAGAAACAATATAACAATCCGATATTCAACCCTAATGCATATAAACGTACGATCATAAAAGACATGGCATACTTACGTCCTCTTACTATTCAGCGGTTAAATAATACAAACAACACATCAACACATCGAAATAACACAAGTGGGGGCACTAGAGAGCACATTTTTTATTTGAATTTATTTCATTTAACACGAAACCGGGAGCGCAACAAAGTGCCGTGCGCTCAAATCGGCGGCGCGAAAATCACTGACCATTCGGGATGACTGGGATGCCATCCTGGATGGAAGATATCCCAAAATATAATTCCAATAATAAAAATTAAAGAGTGCCACTAGAATGTAAACTTTACAGTTGTTTAAAAAAAAAACATTTATATTTAGTGACGTAGACGCAAAGCTTTGTTCAAACCACACGCCGTCACTACTCGTAAAAATAGGTCACAAGGCTTTCGTATTCAAAAATAGACTGTTTTTTACTTAATGGCGACTAGCTTGAGCTTATTTGCATCGTGCTAATTGCTTACACGTACATTATTAGAATGTGCAAATATAACAGAATATTGCAAGTTGCACGCAATCTACTTCCTTAGAGTTTTATAGAACCTTATTCTATAATTTCCACAATTTACGTCGAATTAGTTTTACCTCTTAAATTTAATGCCATTTATCACTATCGTATGTCGATCTTTATATCATCATAACGGTAAAATTAAAATATATAATAGAAGTAATTGACAAAAACTATTATGTATATGTAAAAGTTGAAAAATTATAATTGTATCGCAGAAATTTCATCTTGTAACATTGTGGCCTGTTTTCCCAAAATTTAGAGAATATATATTTGACCTGGCATCACCCGGAGAGAGCAAATGGCGGGAAGTGGCGCCTGCGTGGACCCTCCCCGCGGCGCGAAAACTTCACACCAATCGAAGTGACGAATTAGACAAAAAAACAACCTAAACATTAATACTATATATTTACTTTATAAATAAAAGTAAAATACTTTAGAAAAAACAATCTAGTATTTAAAAATGGGAGTCACAAAAAAACATTGTCACTATTTTATATAATAAATAAATATAATTATTCATCTCTATACTTTCGACTTTGAAAGTTACTGCCTATGAAGATAATATATGATCTGTTCTACAATTTATTTAAAAATATGGTGAAAGAGTAGTACCTGAGAAAGAATTGACACTATTGCTATTAATTCCTAGCAATGCCCCGCGGTTTCACTCACGATGTCGTGGCAATGGAAAATGATTGACATTTTTAAATTCGTTATATCTTTTGAATGGAATGTCGTATTTTAATAATTTAAAAGGTATTTTACAGGTATTGAAAATGCCTTTTATAAAATCATTTAATAGGATCAGGATTAAAATAGAGGAGTGAATAATATAGTATGATTATTATCGGCACTTTTATTGCCTTTTAAAATGTAAAAAAGTTGTTATAGTGGCATAAGTACAGTAGTTGGACATATGGTATCGCTGACTTTTTTAAAGATATTAATGTTTTCTATAATACTGTAGAACAATTTTTTGTTCTATCATCAATAGTTTCCGCAGCGCACGCGCTAACCGATTTTCTGGGTTACATTAATACATTTTTATTACTATTGTTTATTTTTCTTTAACAATGTAATATAGCCTCCCTCAGTAAAAATCCAACTATCTAAATTTCAAAATATTTTTGAAATCTGACCAATAGTTTTTGTGTGAAAACATTACAAACATACAGACTTACATACAAAAATATAAATGTTTATAATATTAGATTATTAGTGCTATTATTATTATTATATACTTTAAGATAGATTTATACCTTTCTCCGCTTCCTTTTTTTATTTGGAAGAGATCGCTATTTCACCGATTTCACCGCTAATTGTGTTCCATAATGTAAATGTTTTTGATTTAACTGAATTGTTTTTTTATATACAATAAAGAGTGTTGTTTTTGTATATGTTCTTAAAGAAATTGTTAAAATTCTTTATCAATACATTTTTAACAGCTATTTCTATAAACTAATCTTCGGACAAAATTTACAATATAAATATTTAAAACCCACAGCAATGACCTTTTAAAATGGCTAATATTAGAATATAATAAATAGATCATCTGACCCTATTTATAACTAAATATATCTGTTGATGATGATTTTATTTATAGGGTCAATGAGTGGAAAGGGGTCTGTTTGACATATTTTATTATTTAAATTATTAAAATAGCTTTAATAACGTATTTATAAACTTGGAGCATTTGCAAATAAAAATTTATCTACTAGAAAATATGTAGAAATATGAAATATCTGAAAGCGCAATCGGTTAAAATACATTCATACTTTTTGTTTCTATTAATAGCAAAAAAAAACTATATGAGTTTGTAGTGGGTTTTTCATATAACAAGACATGAATGAACTCGCAGAACTTTGAATTCTAAGTCGTCGTGTAATATTATCATCAGTCGTTTATTGGAAATAAGATGAGAATATAATTATAACTACTTGAATAAAGAATTTTCCGACTCGACTTAATTGGGGTAAACGATAATTTGAAGTGAAAACATATCACTGCTGTGCAATTTACAATATTAGTGCAAGAGAACTGCTAAGAGAGAAATTTAGAGCTGTTAAATAATGACTGCTCACTGCGTAGACATATTGGAAAACTTGTACGTCCATAGAAATATTGATTCTTTTAAGAAACAAATTGAATGCACCTCATATAACTTAACAAAAAAAATCGTTACAAGTTCTAGTAGACTACATGAAATTGACAATTCATTCAAGAGTATTTTAATAAGTTTCTATGAAAACTCCCAGAAGACGTTATAATTTGATAAGGACGGAAAGGATTAGTTAAGCGATAAAAAAGCGTGGGAGTGAATAAATTGCTGTAATCGATATAAAATCAATTAAAAATTATATAAAAATATCGTAATAGTGATGAGAAAGACAGTGCACTCGACTGAGTTTGTTGAGACTTGACTCTTCTCAGAACAGGGCGCGAATTAAATCTACTAACTTTAACGGCCTCGCTGGCGCAGTTGTGCGAGTACTCACTTTGCTAGAAGAGGTCCCGGGTTCGATCCCCGATAGGATGAAATTAGGAAATTGTATTTTCTAGTTTGTCTGAGTCAGGACTGGTGGAAGACTCCGGCCGTGGCTGGTTACCACCCTACCAGCAAAGACGTACCGCCAAACAAAGAGATTTGTGTTTCGGTACGATGCTGTGTAGAAACCATAAGGGGGTATATCGCCTCTTACCAGATTAACGCGCTTCCATCTTAGACTGTATCAGCACTTACCATCAGGTGAAATCACAGTCAAGCGCTAAACTATCAGCAATAAAAAATAATAGTAACATAAGATTCTAAATCATTTTTAAAGATCTCATTGAATTTACGGAAAAAGAACTACATTTGATCATTCAAAAGTGCTGTAAAAGGCTACCTGGATAAAAGTATTTTCGACTTTCAATTTGAATATGTTGTGTTATCTTGTCGCCTCCAACTTATTTGACCTTGTGTGAAAGTGGTTTGAAATCATTAATATTTATCATAACCCTTAGATTGTCATGCCGTGTTTTATTGGCCCCTGTAATTTTCCTGCGTTTTTAATAGAAAAAACCGACACCTGTCCCACCCCGCACGGACCTTTTTACGCGTCGATTGTCCCGCGGGTCGACAGACGCTAAAATGGCTCCTGGGACATAAATATTGATTAAAGATTACCAAATGTTATGATTTTTATGTTTGCTTGTTTGTGTGTAATAATAGATAAACTATACAATGTTATCTTGTTGTGGGCTATACGGAGGACCTGGAAGTTTAAAATGTTGGTTCGATAAAAAGCATGTGTTCAGTTCACCTCCAGTTACACAAAGCCTGCAGCTAACAAAAACCAAGCCACTCACCGATACTCTGAAACGTTCAGCTTCCCGTTGGATTTCGGATGTTGCGAACGTCGCGGGCATCACGATAAAGTTTAATAGGGATACGGCACGGAAGTGGTATAAAATCAGTTAGTTGCGTAATGCACGGCGTTTTGACATCGTCCTCAAAGGATTCTTACTAACTGCTTCTGCCTGTCAGTTAAGACAGTGGCGCTACTGTCGCCAGCCAATCAGGCGCAACCGGACACCCCGATTGGTAGTCAAATGGTAGCAATGTATTGCCAACCACAATACATTGCTACCATTCTGCCGATAAACCGTTGCTGCGGTTTGGCAGAATGAATTAGTGTATCAAAATGTATTGTTGTTTTGGTAAAATAAATAAATAAAAAAAAAAACATTATACGACTAAGTAGAGGATGACTGAACTAAGACTGATGTAGCGTCTCGTATTTAAAGGCTCTTACCTTAAGGGTTTTCATTGTTATTCACATCACTTATATAATCAAAAACACAAATAATCACTAATAAACACAGTTTATAAAAAAGCACAAAAAACTTAACGAACTCCGATGCAATACACGCACCGTTAGAAATGGTCACTTTGAAACCTACTCGTATTTATTTTTTGTTTTTTTATTGTCTGATGTTATCCCTACGCATATTTAGGGCAATTTAAGTTATTTATATGTATAAATAGGTTTCGCTTGTTTTATTTTAAACATTTAAAATTTCCTAAGAAATGTTTATAGGTTCCTCGTGACCGTCTTGTCCGTGATATTCTTTTAGTAAACCTGGTATTTTTAATACCCTGATAAAGTGCCAAAAGTAAACATTTACAAATTCTTAGGGCACCACCTCTACTCGTAAAGTAATTATTTAAAATTATTTTGCGTCTATTTTTGCGTCTACTAGAGCGTAGTAATTCATTCTTGTTCCCTTAATTTAACAAATAAATTATGAAATAATAGGTATATTTTACGACCTTTGGCGTAATAATAGAATTTACTAACAATAGTCCAATGTACCAATTTAGGTATGTATTTGCCAATATATCCATCTCACTCTAAAATAATGAATATCTTTGGTTGAGGTTATAAAAACGAATTTAAAATATACTGATACAGCGAAGCCTAACATATCACTATATAAAACGATAACACAAAATTCACGTATCTTACAAGACAAGCATTTTTATTTTATTATAATTACTTGCCATTAAATGATGTGGCAAGTAAAAAATCGACGGCCGGTATGTACAAAAAGTCAAGTATAAAATCATTGTGTCTTTTGTTTTGTGCAAGTTGTCCTTTTATACAATTATACATTTAAAACAAGCACCTGATAAAGCAGTCTTTGACATCGTAAGTTTTACAAACGTGTCAGTAAAACAATATTAATACAAGATTAGAAATACCCTTTCTCATTCGAAAATATTTGAAAGCAGTTAAAATATCGTCCCGAGTTCACTTTAAATATTTCTTCTTTTGTGTTTGAAATGGAAAAGAAATCCATAGCCTTTGAGCCCGGCAATCGAATGTTGGCACAATTTTCTTTCTTTCTTATCGTTTTTCTTAGTCTCTTTGAGGTATTATCTTTATTTCTTCCTGCTAGTCACGTGTGTTTTAACGGAATACTTTTCAGCTTATAAAACTGTTGTTAATGTATAATATATAATTAAATCTTAATTAAAATTTTATAAGACAATTTCTTTTATAAAGTACAAAATAACGTTTACTACGGCATCCAAAAGGACGAAACAGTTGCACCAAATTTGATGGAAATTTCATCGGCTGCTGGCTCATACAATAAAGAATAATATGGACTACTATTTATTTCGAAATTTATACGCGAACACGAATTTCCGGTTGTACAAAATCAGTAACATACACAGGTACATTACAATGAAATATATAATGATAAAAGGGACTGTGAACTAATAGTAGGAATTGAATAAGCAGGTTTTCTTGAGATTATTTTTAAAGATAAAATTTATCATAGAAAGTTTTTTAAACAGTTTCTAATAGTTTGTGTACATTTTTTCTCCTTATAAGATAGTCAAAGGTTGACATAGCAATTTTTTCTCCAATGTGTATTTATTTATAACTTTTTGTACACTACAGTGTTACGAAAGAAAAAGAAATATACAGCTAATACAATACAGAGTACAAGAGGCGGCCTTATCGCTTAGTAGCGACCTTTACCAGACGACATTTGGTATAGGAGTAGTTGTAGCGGGGAGTGGTGGGTGGTGTATACATACATACAATTAACTACATCCTAATACATAGATATTATACATAAATAACTATAATAACATATATATGTTCTCCCATTAATCTACTAATAAGTACAGAAGAGATACATACAATGTAAAATAAGTCATGTATAGCTGCTGCAGATAGCACTCTTTTAGTTAGTACTTAAAATTGTATAGTGATCTTGATTGCCTTATATTTCGTAGCTTGGACTTGAAATAATTTGTTTTATAAGTGGCAGTCTTTAGAATAAGCTGATGTGTTCATGGTAGCTGCGATTGCTCTCCAAAAAGTTAAACATATCTTTAAGACACGAAGATGTTTTCGAGACAAATAGCACATATAACTTAATTTTTATTGAAGCTTAATCGACAGTATTTTTTTTCAATATATTATCTGCACACACACAGCAATATGAATAAATGTAAAACTGACGTTGAAAAATATGACATTAAGACAAGAATGTGTACACTACACGTTTCCGAGATTCAAGCCTTCAGTTTAAAACGACAATAACATCCCGAAACTTGTGCATCGCAAACAAGTTTGACATGTCAACGTGTCTCCGCTTCGGCATCTCCCCAACTTCATAATACACTATCATGAACTTTAAAATAAATGTATTGGCATGATTCCAGTTCACTTACTTAAAAACTGTTCACCCAGTGGTATATTTGTCATATTTTGTGCCGTAATCTGTATACACAAATGTGGGGTTTTAAACATTCAAAGGTCAAATTTTGAAATTTAAAAATTATTTATTCCAATAGGCATTTGTAGCATATCGAATCTTCTAATACAAGGTCATCCACACTTTGAATTCAATGTATTGATGATGATACTAAAAAAACGAGTTCCAATTTAAAGTTACGAGGGTTCCTATGCACTCTTTCTTGATAAAAGCCCACTACAAACTCAGTCGGGTTTTTTTTACCACCAATACAATGTAGTTGGAGCGGCGACGAGGAAGATACTACCCTCCATGTAGCGGGTATAATTTACTGTTTAGATTTAAGGAGAAATTTAGAATTTAGAGTGAGGTGTCCGCGTAAGAGGTGATATGAGACGAAAGATGAAGGAATCGCGTGCACCTGAAGTGTCGACTCTCCTGCTACTTCTAGAAGTAGAATAGTGCACGGGCGTAATTGCGACGGTGGTTTACACCTTCACTTAAGTCTTAAGCGTACAACGACTCACTTTTTCGAGAGTTCAGGCGGTTATCAAGCACTCCCGATCATCTAGGCGATTAGAAGAAGAATGTGCGTCTGTGTTCTAGACGATTCGCAGAAGGTTCGAGCGGAATTATCTCAGCCATAGGCGAAACTCACCTTGTCGCGGCGGTTGCGAAAGCGAGTATATGCACGCGAGGGAAAAAGGTAGGTACTTGCAAAAAAAAAGTCATTACGCCGCACCAACAATATAAAAGAAAGTACTGCCAAAAGGTGAAGTCATCTCTCATGTAGATTAGAGCAATTCTTTAATTCTCACGCTTTTTTATTGTCTAAGTAATCTATGAAATTATAGTATGATTGAAAAGTTACTTTTAAATAAGTTCAGAGTTTTATATATATATGTTTTATATATGTATACACAGTGAACCGTCATATTTAAAACCTATAATTTAAATACAAACATTTTACAGAAAGTTTCATAAAACCATAGCCATTTACAAATACCGCCAATTGGTTCTCAATACAATACAAAATCTAATAGCTCGCGTAACTTGTTTCGCTAGCTAATGTCCTGAGTGTTTCCCAACAAGCCTACTTTTGGAACATGTATTTTCTAATTTGCATAGGTCCCGACTAGTGAGAGGTTTCAAATGTGTCTAGTTACCATGCTGCCATCAACACCATGCAAGACATAAAAATTTACCTTCGCCACGATGTGGAGTAGCAATTAAAAAGTAAATTTATAAGCATTCTATTGTAAGATATATAAATTAAATAAATGCCTCTTTTTACTTGTTTATTCTGGTTAGTCCCTGATCTATTTATCATAAGCTTTAATAGGCAGACAACTGAATGATATAAGGTAAAAAAGAAAGCAAGTTCCCATTAACATCCTATGTTTTCTACCACCGGAATACCCACTAAAAACCTTTAGACAGCAATTAGGCATAAACGTTTTACAGGATTCGAACTCGTGACTAATCCGTATCAAGAATCCACGTGCCTTATTAAGAAGCCATCAAGACTCTTAACAGTACAGTTCTGAATAACACAATCTATCTTTTTATGTGGATCTGGTATAAGATCATGTATAGGGAACCTCCGCGAGTACCCTGGTTTGGGCATGCTATTTTAGTTACTCTAATAAATATGCTTATTTGTTAAAATTAAGCGGCTACAACGAACTGGCCAAATGCCGGTCAATTAGTCAATTAGGAGACATACAGCGTCTTCTTCTAGAGAGCATCAGAAATAGGAACGAAAGACAATCACTGATAACTTGCTATGTTCTAAATTGTTCTGATGTTGGCCTACTGCAAAACATTTTGAGGCCAAAGGTCAGAAATAGAATATACGAGTAATATGTTGCGGGTTACCAGTGATTTATATTAAACCGAAGTTACGATGGGGCAGACATGGCTTGTGCATAAAAGTCAAGATATAAGAAAAATCAATCTTTATATATATAATTTTTAGGTACGTGTGCATGGGACTGAACACCTACTTTACCGGTGGACCGATTTTGTTGAATTTGTTGTATGTCTTCAGGTAGATTCGAGAATTGTTTCAATTGACATTTCCATTGAATTTACCCATATCTCCACGGGATCACTAACAACGCGGTGACATGGCCGGGGACAGCTAGTTACTATGTTTGATATAAACAAGGCACATTGAGCAATTGAATTTGGGTGAGTAATAAAAACTTTTGCATCCGGTCTCGACCTTACGCTTAAACGTCATGTAAACTTCAAAATTTCTTTCAAACGCAAATGCAGCCGGCGACTTCGCTAATTAACAATTTGAACTATTCATTCGCGTTTCAAATCAACCATTCATACGAATATCACATGCTTTAATTTTCGCAGCGCTGCGTAAATTTTCTATTGCATGAATGCCATCATCAAGGGGAAATACTTCATACAAAAGTATAATGAACTTTCGTTTTATTATCTCTGGGATTATTATTGAACTTCGAGTATGGAAACTTTTTTTTTTTAATTGTATCTGTTATTAAAAATTTAACGTATAAGATAAACGAACTCTGCACTATTGTGGTACTATCAACATACATATCTATATATCTCCAAGTATCTATTGACTCATCACGATATCTCTGGAACCATAAGGCGTAGAGACTAGAAATTTGGTAGAAACATTCCTTTTGCCGAGTAGAGATCAGCTAAGAACGGTTTTACAAAATTCCACTCGCAAGGGGGGTTGCGGGGGTTTAAACTATTGACTCATCATGTTATCACTAGCACCATAAGGCGTAGAGAATTGAAATTTGGTAAGAATATTCCTTGTGCCGAGTATTCTATAAGTTATGTTCTTATTTGTAAAACAATTACCTAAATTAATGAAAATGCTACCCAAAAAACATTCCACGCCTACGAAGTCTAAGGATTCAACTAGTGAGATATATATTTTCTTATTTCTAATTTTTATTTATTGTAAAAGGAATAAACCCATCGAATTTTTGCCCAAGCTACATTGTAGTATTTCCCGTTCTTGTACCGCTTTAAAGATAAACGCGTTAAATGTAAAAATATTTATTAAGTAAAACTTTTTCTGGTAGGCAAAACTTTGCGGTACGCGTTACGCGACGTTCCTATGTATAAGTTGGGTCTTTACTTTTATCGATCACACTTTACTTACTAAAAATAACAAAATACATAAAAGAGGTGAATTTTACATAAAATCATGCTATAAAATTTAATACAATATAAACCAAAGTAGTATCACTTCTTCCACGTGTTAGTGATACACAAACACTTTTTTCAATTTGTTATATACGATAATAATTTTTAAAATGTGTCCGAATTATAAAAAATATCGCGTTAAAACTTATTATTTATTTCTTTAAAACATACTTTTTAATCATTTTTTTGCGATACAATATACGATTCTGTCTTCACCTTATCGGGTTTATACGTTGTAGTAGATTTATTATTTTTTTGAGTTTAGTAAAACTGAAAACATTGACAAACTACCTGATATATATTGCTGAAAAGAATAATAATTCTTTTCTAGTCTGGCGGTCATATACCACGTTATATATAACTGAACGTACACTGTGGTTGATTGGTTATTGCACTCTATTTTTATTAAGTATTTGCCTAATTGTTGTACTTTTTCATCGTTGTACTTGTTAGTGAAAGAATCGTAAGGAGCAATTTAGACATACTGAATCTTTTAATTCACAATGCAGCTGCGTGGGTCTAAGCACCGAACCTTGTCTCCTATGAAAAAAAACTTAGAAAATGAATAGGCTTGTTTACTTATTTTGATTAAGTACAAGAACTAGCATTTCGTGAAATGAAATAATAGGAGAATGCAGAAAAAACTTCTTTCAAGTATATCTCGTTCTATCTTTCCCTTTATTCAAGTTTAAAATATTATTTCAAAGTAAGCTCAAACTTAAAACAAACTACGTGTATTCTTGCGCAGACAGCCACGAAAGTTTTCTTGGTGGCTCTTTCAGGTAGAAACAATGTTTTAAGGAATGGATGATTTTGTATTAAATTTGTCACAGAAAATACAAAGTAACTCACATTAACAAAATTCGCAATAGTTTTGGAAATAAATATGAATATGTACAATTTTTTTACTTTACTTATGTACAGGATCCTTATGATTTTCCTTTAGTAATGTATAACTGAAAGTAATTATACAATGCTTATTGTAAAGATTAATACGACATGAACATGTAAACCAATTTAGTGGTTGCTTTATGTAAAGGTTTATCTAAGCTTCATTATGATTATTTTGTACATACAATTATTACGTTTACCGACCTGTTTGGAAATACTATATTTTGATACGATTGAATATGTATAACTCTCCAGTCGGATGCTTATAAGAATTTCCTTGTATTTACTATTTTTTAATAAAGGCTTAGTCGCGTTTTAATGGTATTTTAAGTAACATAAATATTGTAAGTCTGTCTCATTGGGCTAGTGGTTAGCATGTTCGACTACAGACGTGAGGTTCTGCGTTTGAGTCCCGGGTCGGACCAGTTCAAAAAATTAATATTGAGTTTTCTATTTAAGATTTTTCTCAATATTTGCCCGAAGTTGGGAAGTTGGCGGTGTGATCCACCCCCGTGCCTCGGAGAGCACTTTAAGACGTCGGTCCTGCGCCTGATCTCTCTCCGGTCGTGTCTGATTCCCGTAAATTCGGACTATGAGAGTAAGGAATAGAAAGTGCACTTGTGTACTATGCCTGCCAATCCGCGGTGGAGCAGTGTGTTGGGCCTATGCTCTAAAAACCCTCGCCCCTTGGAGTGAGGAAGCCTGTGCCCAGCAGTGAGACGTTAAGAGTATTTTACTTTTATATTTACCAATTATGTATATTATTTAACATTTAGAACCTGAATTTATCCTGTGTAGAATTTCTACTTACATCTTTGATTTCTATGTACATCCATAATAATTTAAACCAAGTTTATATATCTGCTGAAAAATCAGTTAACGCATAGAATGGGACTATAAAAATAGGACGGCTAAAATTTCATTAGAGAAAAATAAGAAATGTTCTTTATATATGATATAGTGAAATATGCTCTTCCTATACTGGACAAATGAGTGGTCTTCCAAATAAATCCCTTCGAAATTTTATAATATTTTCGCAACATTTTTTGGCTAATATTCGTCTCCAAAGTCCCATTAACGTCTATAAAAAATTCATCGAAATTACTATCGCGATTAATCATGAAAAAGTTACAGATAGACACAGTTTATCTTCGAATTTATAATTTTAGTTTTAACATTGACATAAATATTATCTAAGAATACTATCAATATATGTATATTTATAATATTTTTAAAAGTACAAAATATAGCGTTTAGAAATAATATTTATATTGTGTTTTAGGTAAACGAAATTACGACATTTCATCAATGCCATAAACTGCACTCGCAAAATAAAACATCAAAGTTGCTGAACTATTGCAGTATAAGCCATCGTAAAGTTGCAATCGTAAACTTCAAGAATCTAGAGTAAATAATTTCATTTTTTGGCATAGCATAGTAGACATGAAAAAATAATAAACTAAAAATATGTCTGAATAAGACCTAAAATTATTTGTTGTTTTTTATTATTATTTTGAACAGATTTTCCACAAAAACTAAAGAAATAATTGGGTGCAGTTACCCACTTTGTCACGCATTGGTATTTGTTGTACAATTTGTTCTCATTCTATACTTATTGTAGCCCTTATTATTTAATGTATAATAAATAATCTATGTATACCTAGTGAACAAAAATTGTTAATACTTTAACTATTATATACTTTGCATCGACATACACAAACCGATTTCATTTCAAAGACAATAATGCGACGAAATTTTTGACCACTAAAGTTACTCACATACCTATCAAAAGATTTCCTCACGATGTGTTTCACATTCACCAAAAAGCATAATGTCGTCATCGACGCCGTCTCAACCGACGGACGTCCACTGCTGGACAAAGGTCTCTCTTAATGAATTCCAACGGGCCCGATCTTGCGCCGCTTGTATCCAGCGGCTGCCAGCGATCCGCCTGATGTCATTGGTCAACCTGGTGGGGGGTCTGCCGACGCTGCGTTTTCCGGTGCGAGGCCGCCACTCTAGCACCTTCGGGCCCCAACGTCCATCGGTTCTGCGAACTATGTGCCCTGCCCATTGCCACTTCAGCTTTGCAATTCGGTAGGCTACGTCAGTGACTTTAGTTCTCCTACGGATCTCCTCATTTCTGTTGGGATCACGCAGGGAAACCCCGAGCATTGCCCTCTCCATTGCCCGCTGAGTGACTCTGAGTCTTCTTACTCGTAAAAGCATAATGATTAAAGCGTAATTTTAAATAACGAGGATCAATAGTTATTTATAAAGGTACAATTAATGTACCGGAATCGTGATTCTCTGAAGAAGAATTCACAGGTCTTACCGCTAGACCATTATGGCTAGCTTTCAATTAAAACAATGCAAATTATTTATAATTGGAACTGCTGAGCTAAAGATAAGTCACACTACAACTTCGTAATTGGGTATGCACTAAGTTTGCAACTTACCTCGTCCGAAATTCTAGTTAGCAATATACACTGCTAGTAGAATCTTCAGTTAATGTAGGCCAAGAGACACCTGCAGCATAATATAGAGAAACATTTAAGAAAGATAAATTGTCCTGCCGGCTACACCGTGAGTGACATGTTATATGTAACCGACTTTACTTTTTTGACAGATCAAATCTACTCTATAGGCCAGCATTGAATATTATAATGCTTAAAAGGTAGTTTAAGCATAACTCCACTTTTATAATTCATATATACTAAACAGTATGCCGTATGTACATGTTTACATATTAACTGTTGCCAATGGTGTAACCCACGTAGTTCCAACGCTTTTGCAATTTGTGAAAACCCCTTATTTATTAGCTCAATATCGAATCCACCGAACACACTTGTAAATTCACCAAAATCCAACCACTTAGGAGCTCAGTTATACTAAATACATAAGTGCCTCATTGGTCTAAGGGTTGGCATGTTCGGCCACAGACATGAGGTCCCGGGTTTGAGTCCCTGGTGGAACTAATTCCAAAATGGATATTAAGTTTTCCATTAAGATTTTTTCAATATTTCACTCCCGTGCCTCAGAGAGCACGTTAAGTCATGGGTCCTGCGCCTCATCTCTCCAGTTTGTAACTGTATCGACCTCGTCTCACCGAAACGATGTACGAAATACATTATAAAATACATGTATACAGAGTCGCGCATCTGACATAGTTTAAAGGCAATGTTGAAGTATAATAAAATATATATTTGGCCAAGTGTAATCGTCTAGCTAGTTAGAACCCCTAAATATGTTGTTTCCATAGCAATCCAAATCCTTTTAGAGCGTCAGAGGTAAAGAGATGGCGTGACATGACGTTCCCATTATTATATTCATATATAATATAATATCTGTAAAGCATAAGAAATATAATTTTCTGGAAAACATTAAGTATTTATCCAATGATGAATATAACCAATGCCGATGAAGTAAACTCCTATCATAGGCACTCCGGTACCTTCTATTATTATTTATGTTATTATTATTATTATTATTAGGGCACCGAAGTGGTCAACTGGCGCCACACCCGCCAGGCGACGATGAGTTCCGACTCGTGCTCTGAACCCCCTCCCCATAATTAGAGTATTCCTGTTTATAGTGCGCCTGCGGCGTATGATCATTCGAAGGTTGTGTCATCGGGACTAAAGCCCGGATATGTTTCATAAACATGTAGAGACGGGTCTCTAAGGTATTTCAAACGAGGATCGAAATCCATATACATTGTCAGCCGAAGCTGTGATGAGGCAATAGCCATGGTTATAAAGCGCAAAGCGCAGTGTTATTTTAAATGGGATATATAAATCACCAATGCATTTCGTCAAATCAATTACACAGATCAGGAGTATCTGGTAGGCGGACCACACCGCATATATTACACACGTTTTAAGTCCAGTGTTAGACTAGATCGATGTATGTATCCCCACCTCGGTGGGATTCGTGGTATAATAATATTCACATATTTTAAGTCTTGTGATCGACTGCGTAGATGTATAATATGTCACCACCTCGGTGGGAATGTTGTAGAATAATATAATATGTCGTTGATCCACATATGCGGGGCCACACACCCACACAGAGTGTCCAGTCGCTGAGCTCTCAATCCAACAAAAGCATTAGTTCATTATATATGCGTGGCAAGCCACGGAAAGCAATAGGGTTCAGCAGGCCACACTGTCTATAAGCTAGTCCGCAGCCTTGATAATAAAGGCCCGACCAGCGGCCCTATTTCTATGACATGCTACAATGTCATTTTTATTACATTTAATAGTAAGCTAAGAGATTGTCCCTAACAGGCGAACACTTCACATGTGAGCAAGCCCACGAGATCAGTGTTCATTTGTCCATCACTGCTACGCAGAAGCTATCGCAACGCCTAGCAACATTCGGTCATGGCTCTAGCACTACCGATTAACGATGACTACACTTATAGCGCCGGATCATCAATCAGTAACATTTCAGAAACCACATTGTACTAGCACTACTTCTTGGAGTTGCCCCATAAAGTATTATTCAAGGCATCATAATGAGCTGGAGTCGAACCCCAACCTCTCCTAGTGAAAGGTAGGATCGCAACACCAACTGCAGGCATGCCGAAGCACGCTCGTTCGAAATATATACTTCAATAATATACATATTTATATATATATCCATATATCACTACAGGATATGTATATATTATATAAATAATAATAATAATAATATGTATTAATTAAATGACATCTAATCTAATAATTAAATATGATATAAAACCAATAATGATAATATTGAAAATAACTTAAATTACAATATATACTCGTATATACGTGTGACATCCATTCCATATATATTTAAATATATTTTAATGCATCTTACTCCAATCCCTTTATGTACTTCAACACCTTACCACTTTATTAATTTACACAAAACCCTATTTTAAAAGATAAAATATTATTTGTAAAAACTAACACAAGAATAAAAAACCGTACATCATCCTCCTTTCCTACCGCGCAAAATCCATGGCCCTCTCGTTTTCCTCTTTTTTTCTTTTTTCAAAATAACAAGGCTTGTGTAGGTTGCCAGTATCACTTATATATTATTAATTAAAAAAGAATGTATATAATTGTATTTCTGAATACATATAAGGCATTTAATTATTTTTATATATACATTTATGTATGTCTGTATATAAATTGTATATATATTTATGTAAGGACGTGTCCGTCACAAGTTGTGTCGAATTCCCGTCACATCGGCCTATAAGAGTGGAGGAATAGAGAGTGCACTTATGTACTATGCCTGCCAACATGCCGTGGAGCAGCGTGGCGGGCCTATGCTCTAATAACACTCTCGTACGAGTGAGGAGGCCTGTGCCCAACAATGGAACCTTAAAGGGTTACTTACTTAAACATAAGTAAAAAAAATTACATATATTTAGATTGCTGTCGCCTGTAGTAACATCTGTTAAGTTTCCGCTCCCGTGGATAGATAGAGAAATAAATTATTTATCAGATGGAATTGTCAAAGTAAACTAATCGTGAATCCAGCTGAATACATAAAGGAATTAATCAAAACATAGTTCATTTACATGCACACGTACTGAAAGAATTTTATGTATAGACAGACGATATGACGTGCCAAGGAAATACTCCTTGGATGCTGCTTGAACCTATAAATTCCTTACAAGGCAAGATTGTAAATCATTGTATGTAACTGCATATAAATTTTACGACCATCTCCTGAACTACTCAGTACATATTATTTTGTTTATCAAATGAATATAACCGGCAACGAATATTCTTGCAAGTTTTGGTTAATTATAAGTTTTGATTTAATTTTGAATTTAAACAGAGCGTGTATCACCAAACAACAAACTCTCATAGAAATGTGCTACTTATCAATCTAAAATGGACAAAATGTACTATAATAATACATTGTTATTATACCAACAAGATCCAAGACGCAATAATTTTGCAACATGAGTTTTATTCAGTAATAGGGAAGGTTATTAAGAAAGGTTCTTGTGAAAGATGTCCGCCTCAACTCATCTTGTAAATACATTGGAAGTTTTAATTAAAACACTAATTTTATATTAATAAAAATTGCGCATCCAATAAAGTACAAATAAATAGAGCATCCGCCTTGTAAAATATTTATGGCAGATAAATTTTCAATACATTCTAAAGTTCCTGTAAACTAAAATACGATACAAGCGACTTTAGAATCGATCTAAATCTAGGCTTTGCGGCGCTCTCACAAGTTTATATAAAAGCATTTAGATCCTCTTCGAGCAATACATTGTTTAAATGCACTTACATCTTGTTGGTTTATAGTTTTTTTTTTAATTTTATGTCTCTATAGATATACAATCAGTTAATTTAAACCAAAACATGAACCATTACTTATTAACAGAAAACGCACCGGCGTCCACATCACAGCAACACTGGTATTTTTAATTAATGTTATAAAGAAAAAGTTAACAAGTAGCTTGTTAACGCATCACTTCTGGGCATAGGCCTTCTCACACTCAGAAGACAAAGTTTTTTTTATTGCTGACTGTTTAGCGCTTGACTGTGATTTCACCTGATGGTAAGTGATGATATAATCTAAGATGGAAGAGCGCTAATCTGGGTGACAGGCGATATACCACTTACGGTTTCTGCACAACATCGTACCGGAACGCAAATCTCTTTGTTTTGGCGGTACATCTTTGCTGGTAGGGTGATAACTAGCCACGGCCGAAACCTCCCACCACACCAGACTCAAACAAATTAGAAAATGCAATTTTCTAAATTCGCCCTACAGGGGATTGAACCCGGGGCCTCTGCTAGCAAGGCGAGTACTTGCACCACTGCATTAGCGAGGCTGTCAAAAAGTTTTAGTGCAAAAACCAGCAATGCTTCTCCTCAGGAAATTTTCGTTACAAAACTACTCCAGTATTAGACAGGTTTCCTCATGATGCTTTTTTTTCATTTAAAATAACATAGATGAATTTTAAACCTTAAGTAGGCAAAGAGAACTTACAGCTTGTTCGCGTTAAGAATGGAGTGAGTCATCATTCGAGCCCCGCCCCCAATACAATCAAATTTTTAATCAATTGGTCACTGTGAACTTGACCTTGTGATTTTAAAAGCTTTGATTGATTAGGGGGCGGGGCTAGAATGATGACTCACTGCATTGCATTCTTAAGGCGAACAAACTGTTTTTCCAAAATTCATTTCTTGTCTCTTAGATAAAAAATTATACACCCAACCACAAAAACTTGCAATTTAACATCGTAACTTCATAACTGCTGGCTAAACACAAACGAAGTCATAAGTAAATGCCACTTTATACTGTTATAACAGAATAGCTTGATTCTCTGTATAAACACTGGCAGAAATTAATCCTAACTAAATCTGCGCTTTGCGGCGCTAAAACCGAATGATGAATATATCCTGCAATACCTATTATCAACTCGGATTCATATTCAAATTAGAATTACCTATTTATGTGTAACTGAAGCAAATAATTTTAAATCATATCTCAGAGACACTCGAACAAGATTTAACAACGTAATAATGTGGCACCCATAACAAAATGTAAAATAACATAACACCCTTTTTATTTCCATGGAAAAAGGATTAATGGAGCCATCGTGACCTGGGTCTGAAGTCTGGGAGGAATTCACTCGAAGATCTCCTGCCACTAGATAGCCACATTTTCACTTACTGTACTCTCTGACGCCGTAGTAAAAACTCTACCATAGTAAAACAAATAGAGGATAGCAGAATCACATTCGTAGCATGCAGAGTTCTAACCCGGACGGCTTGGAACAAGTGCTACAATTTCATGCTTGGTGTGCACCTACACTTGACTGCCTCTCTGGTCTAGTGGTTAGTATGTTCGGCTACAGACATGAGGCTCTGGGTTCGAGTCCCGTGTTGGGCCAATTCAAAAATCAATATTGAGTTTTCTATTAAGATTTTCTCAATATTTACCCGAAGTTGGGAAGTTGGCGGTGTGATCCACCCCCATGCCTCGGAGAGCACGTTAAGCCGTCGGTCCTGCGCCTGATCTCTCTCCGTTCGTGTCGGATTGCCGTCACATCGGACTATGAGAGTGAAGGAATAGAGAGTGCTTGTGTACTATGCCTGCCAATCCACAGTGGAGCAGCGTGGTGGATCTATGCTCTAAAAACCCTCGCTCCTCGGAGTGAGGAGGCCTGGCAGTGGAACGTTAATGGGCTCCTACTTACCTCTTTTTTTTTACCGCACCTAGAAGAGTCAGTAGGACACTTCTCCGTACGCCCTAGAAGCCACCATTCCTGTTGATGACGGACTTGCTCTATGACATACAAAGTACTCTTTCCACTTCTGCTCTAATAAACTAAAACCTCACTATATGGACTACATCAACGTCATGATTTAGGCCACGAGTCTTCACAGCCCTTCTGTGTTGGTAGATAACCCTAGAATCGTCGATGGAAGATTATCCTTTAGGTGTATCGCCCCGATTCAGAATACCCTTCGGTATCGCCTCTACATAAACTTAATACTTTTAAATAAATAAACATGCTTGAAGTCTTATAAAATATCACTCTAGAACTTTTAATAATGCTAACATCCTATAAACACCTTTCATGTACTATAACAATATTTGTTTTGCCCATTCAAATGTTAAAACGGTGTCATTCCATGTAAGAAAAGCATTTGTTTTCCAAAATTACCTATTAAACTGATGTATGGACGTGATAACGAGTAGTTGATTTTAGAATTCTTTTTTTAATCGTTAACCCCGTAAATAGCGACAATTAAAAGAAACATTCGTTCTTTTTATGTCGTAGGTCATAAATAAGAACGTTTTTGAAATATTCTATATACGAGGTTATTTTAAAAAGTGGATCAATTGTAATTAGTCTTTCGAGCTGTGTCTCATGAAGTAATTGTTTTAAGAGAGGTAATGCTAAATTTTCATATAATCAAAACACCATCTCACATCAACTAACAACTTTTATTCTCTCTAATTTTTAAATATACACAACTTGCACTATACTAATAATTACTTCACTAATTGGATCTATACAATTTAGCATGACTTCTCTTAAAACTATTACTTTATGAGAGTTTTTATGAGAGAGACTATTACTTTATGAGAGAAACCCGCTTTTTAAAATTGTCTCGAATTGCATTCATATTCATAATATTGCACAATGCATTTGGTACATTTAAGTGTTGCCACTATATTACTCAATAAATCCCAACATCTTATTATCTATAGTCTAACACGATGCTAGATAAAAATTATACAAATTTTAAGTTTTTTTTCAATAAATCACCAAAGGTTTCTTGATTCCTGTCACCTTTACATATTAGTAGAACCATCAAACCCACGGCGTCGGTTAGTAGAGACTATTTGCAATGCCTTTACTACCCATTTCCCGATTCTGGGGCTTGATCTCAATAAAATGCACTAACAAACTCCTAGTGCCCACTCAAGGTTAAGGAGGGATTAGGGAACAATTCAAAGACAAGGAGAGTTCAGCTGAGTTTTAGTTAATATTTCAGATTTAAGACTATTTAAAAATTAAAAACCAGCAAACAGTGTAATGAAATATCCGTCGGCAACCTCTAGTATATAAATTTTAGTATAATGTTTCATGTTTACGTTTTTGCGTGTCAAGTGTAATTATAACACACACGGTATGAGGCACTTGACTGTTATAAGGGTGTCTGATTTATTAATATTTTTTTAAATCAAATATGTTGGTTATAAATTATAACCTTAGTAATTAAGACTTTATATCACATTTCATCAACGGATAATTTCCACAGTATAGATAAATGTGATTAATTTTTCGCAAACAAAATACGCAAATATAATACGCAATAAAAATCTTGTAGCAGTAGAAAGTCTTATAAGTCGGACTATAGATTTATTTTTGTAAAAGTCAAAGTCAAAATATCTTTATTCAGGTAGGCTTATTACAGCACTTTTGAATCGTCAAATAATTTTTTCCATTTAATATTTAAATCTATTACTGATGATAACATTAAACAACTACTTACAATCTAAAGTTCCTACGAGCCCTGATCTGAGAAGAGCCCACAACAAACTCAGTCGGGAGTACGTTTTTTTTATGTCATCATCATTACAATATATATTTTTAATTTATTCTATATCAAGACATTTATAGAGCAATTCAATTACTCCCACACTTTTTAGTCTTCCAACTATTCCTTACTTACTTTAATTTAAAACGAATATACATAACTATCTAATTAATACATTTTTAATTCCGTAACATCGTTTACATAGAACGTCCGACTTTAATCAATTTAAAAATACTTGTAGTATTGAAAGAATTTTTTAAATCGGTCCAGTAATTGGTAGGTTTACTATTTACATTTTCTTCAAAAAAAAATCCGACATTCAAAATGCAACACTTTCTTCCATAATATTAAATAAAAGATTAATTTGTAATACTTTATTGTCTCACAACTTCCCTATACATTTGACGTAGTTTTTAGAGAGTTCGAATCGGGATATTATTTTCTTTAGATGGAGATTTTTAAATTCGTTATATTTTTTGAATGCAATGTCTGATTTTAATAATTTAAAAAGTATTTTATATGGATTGAAACGGCGGAATTAATAGGATAAGGACTGTCGACACCTTGGATAAGGACTTTTCAATTGTACAAAAGCAGTTATAGTGGCATAACTACAGTAATTGGACATATGGTATCCCGGACATTTTTATAGATCAATACATTCTATAATATTGCAGAACATTTTTTTTGTTCTATCTTCAATAGATTTCGCAGCGTACGCGATAACAGATTTTCCATTTCACACCTTGGTTTGCATTAATGCATTTTTATTAGGGATCCCTTTTTTTTGAGAAAGTAATGTAGCCTAATGTCGCTTAGTGAAAATGTGGCTTTCTAATGGTGAAAAAATTTTCGAAATCGGTCCAGTAGTTTTTGTGTGAAAACGTCACAAACATACATACTTACATACAAAAACACAGTTTTTGCAATGTTACTGGCGTATATAGTTTTTACGTTTTAGATTGATTGCTAACAAATTTTGTTTTATTATGGGATACATAAAAGAAATAAGCTCATATCAACAAAGCAATAAACTGCTTACTTTGTATGTGCTTCACGAAAGTATATACATCAAAAAGGTGAAATTTTCTTTAAAAACAAACGCCTTCAAAGCGGCAAGACACGTGGCAGTACCATTACCGTGAGTGGGTAGCGTCCATTTCAAACGGACGTGTTGACGTATACCTAAGCATTTGTGCTAAGTAGTACTATAAAATAATTCTTCGTATATTGCGCTGGTTGCGAATTCTACTTTCGTTTAGTTCTGAAAACGACACTACAATTAATTTAAAACGTAGTATTTTGATTCTCATATCACTGCTTTAAATGAATGATTAAGTTCTTAGCTATTGCATTTATTGCATAAATGCATATATTATATTATATACGTAGGTTTTTTTTATTGCTGACAAATTAGCGCTTGACTGTGATCTCACCTGATGGTAAGATCACAGTCACCTGATGGTAAAATACAATTTCTTAAATTCGTTCTACCGGGGATCGAACCCGGGACCTCCGCTAGCAAAGCGAATACTCGCACCACTGCGCCAGCGAGGCGGTCATGTATTGAAAATTTAAACATTATTTATTTCATAAAAATTACAATAATGACATCTCATGGCTGAGGTCTACTTTTAAGCATTATAAATACCTGTATTAGAAGATCTCGCGCCCTTTCGTGTTATATTTATTATTATTTTACTTACACAAGAAAAGAAAAACATGCATTAAAATAAGACAAAAAATGTTAATATAAGAATGTGTGTCGGTGCGTGTTTGTTTTTGAATTACGTGTGAGGATGTTTGCTTGTGTGTAGATTTGTGTTTAAGCATTGGAATTGATGTTAGTGGTTTTATTTAAATATTAGATTTTAGTAGAGATTCAACCTCATCATAGTTTAAAGAGATTAGATATTCTGTAACTAAGCTTCTGCAGTCCTTAATTTTCATGGGATATATGTTTTGTATCCGGTTAATCAAATTGTATAAATAACTAGATTTACCGGAATATTAATTTTGAACAAAAGCTTTTGAATGAATATATATATGTCGGAGTGCAAGAGTCTATGGATCGCTAGTCCGTGTGTAATAGTCTGTGGAACGCTGGCGCCATCTTTGCATCGGCGTGGGGGCAGAGTCAATAAGTGGCAGTCCGGCCCGCCTCTCGGCAGTCTTCGAGCGGCGGTCGGCCGGAGTGGTCGACTATTGAAACTGTCGCGTTCCTAGCTATTAGTGTTAATGAGTTTGTGTAAATTGATATCGGGAACATTAAGTGATTGAACATTATAAACCGAGTTAATTAATACAGTGTTTGATTGCACCAACAATACCCATGAACGCCCACAGAATAAGAAATTAAATAATGGATCTAATTAATAACGATGTCGGCGGAGAACCCTACGCTCCTGTGCTTTATGCTGCTCCGTTCTCTCTGATATTCTCCGACATATATATATATATATATATATTTGTTAATATATATGCACATTTCATAGGTATGTGTCAGTACTTCTTTGTACCGCTCCTTGTATTTTATATGCGTGGAATAAAGTATAAATAAATAATCATAAAGTCCACAATTTTGAAAATTTTAGTTAAGGACATAGCAGAATCCAGAATATTTTATATCGATGCTAGAAAGCAAGCACATAGTAACACGCAAAATATTGTTATAATATAGTGTTGTTAAAACTGCTTAGCAACAAAACATAAGTATAGTGTACAACAATGATCACTAGACGATAAATACGGAAGTTACATATTTTTTTTGGTTTTTGATAGGCTTTTCTTACTTATTGTACTAAGAAAGGTAGCTTTCTAGTCAATATTTTCTTATGTTATAAAGTTATTCAAATCGACAAAAATTACGTCACTGCAAAATTGAATTATATGTTTTATGTGCTTGATTTAAATGTTTTGTTTAATTTTCAAATGGCTCTCCTGTAAAAACAACATTTTTAAATATTCTACCAAAGTATCGATATAATTCAAATGTTTGCTGTTTATCTATTATTTTTTTCATTCCATATCATTCCTCATTGACTTATGTGACTAGTTTAGTGACCTGAGATGTCAAGTGGATGAAAAAAACTAAGGAAAAATTAAAATTTTTTGTCGTAACCGCAGAATGCTTTGAAATAAAATTAAAATAAAGCATATAAATCAATATCTCTTAGCAGTACATGTTTGGCTAAAGACAATTCTATCGATGTCAGTCAATTTATTGTATTGTCACATCTAACAAAGCTTCAGTTATCTTGGCAATATCGGCATCCACGGGGAAAGTACAATATCAATTCAAGTTTAAAGCACCCCTGTTGAGTTAAGTTTAATTAAGCGACACAATCTATAAAGATGGAAATGAATAAACTTGTCCTGATTGATCTATTAGCAAACATTCTAAACTGCTGGATCTTAAAATCTTAAAATTGAGGGAATAATTATTGCATATCAAATCGAATCAAAATTTACTTAAGGAAGCTTTTAAAGCACTTGTGAATCAATTAGTATAGCCATTAAAAGCGATATAGAAACTATTATTACGAAGGTTCCTTCGCGCACTGTTCTAAGAACAAAATCAGTTTGATATCCTTTTTATCATCAACTCAATATAATGTCGTTAAGTTCAAAAGCAATTTATTCACTATCACTATTTTTACTTATACTTGTCCATACTTACATTCACTTACAGGGTAACGTTTAACTGCGATCTTATCGGGGGATACCTGGTCAGAACATTTTAAGCTTGACACTACACTAAAAAAGGTAAGTAAGGTTGTTTCTTGAGAAATTTAAGTAGATTGAAACCAGAAGTACAGTCAATCCCACAAACTAAACAAAACAAAAGTTTTCTCGGAATATTTTGCACTATTTCTAAATATTAACATACCATCAAGGCAATGCCATCTTCATTGGTTCAAAAACAATCGTTTCAAAAGCAAACAATCATTAATCTAAACTAAAGCGCATGAAGTAAAAAAGCGGCTAAAAGAAATACGAGTAAAGAAGTTTCTGAATCCATTTATTTGCCAGTTTTCTACTTTAAAGCAAAATAAAGTTAACTTAAACCAGAAACAAATGGACAAAATTCTCGGATTTCAGTCTTGCGTACAGCGTAACCGGAATTGGCTTTCATTTCTTTTTTTAACTCTCACAAATTAATTCAATGGTTTATTATGATACTCGTACCCGATTAAAACATATAATCCAAAGTTTAAGTTTTGCAGCACTTTAGAATCAAATACAAATTATATTATTACTCTTAACCAATAATTTTAAGCTATCGTTTATAACATTATTTTGTCGATTAACGGTTTGCACTATATATTTAAAGACCTGTTGAAGAATATTCAATCGATTTGTTTTACATTATGACTTTGATAAAAATTAGATTAAAATCAACAAACATTTTATAGGAATAACTTACGTGCTTACAAAAGTACGTACTTAATAATATATGTAGTACAATATAATCATCAAGGTTATGTAATCGCCTTAAAAGTTAAGGCCAATGCTGATTTGGTGTAGACAAGTATATAAACCAATCCAGATGGGTAGCTCTAATTTCGACATAGAGGTTAACCGCAAAATCCAATTCAATTGTACAGTATTCGAAACCTACGTACAATCTTTTCATGCAACCCCAGTGCCTAGGAACCAAAGTTTCTAAACATACGTGACATGCAGTTATAAAATGTAGCTAACGACTATGTGCCTTATAGGAAAATTTCAATTCTCTTGGACCGTGATAAAGAATGTTAAACTTGCTGTACATAAGTACACTATTGTGAACATAGTAAGTAAAGCCATGATTCATGGGTTCTTGTAAAGAGTATCGTTGTGTCACAGCCTGGTCAGGCACCGTGAAGTAACTATATCAAACTTATGTTTTATAGCTGTTTCAAATTCACCATTATGTTTTATGGTGACGGTCATATCAAGAAGATATGATCTGCATATCCTGGATACAGGACTTGTGTAGCCTGCTTGTAGTAGAGTTGTTTTGATGGTGTGAACTAAAACAAAAACACTATTTCGAGAGTATATGTTAGTAAGGGTAGTCATGTTCTCAGTATTCCGACATTAATGAGGATATTCTTACGATTTTTAGTGTAAACTCTGCTCAGAACTAAATTAGCTTGGAGAAAAATTGCTACCTTCCGACATGCTGGTTTTGCGAAAGAAGACAACCGATGCGCGACCCCCATCAGGATAAAAAGGTTCATGTTTGCCCATCTGCTCCACTTGTAAGTCTCATTTAACCAAGGTTCTAAAGTCAATTGCTCAAGCAAACCTCTCTTATTATTATAGGTTTTTTAGGTAGTCTGGACTTCCCCACCCTCTCTGTAATATGTGGTATAATTTATCTGTGCGAAAGGGTATTTCCCCATCACAATAATAGCTTGAAGACTCTGAAACAATTAATAGCAATTGAAGTCCCAAAATTTTGGAATGGCAATATTCGTACACTCTAACAAAGCTAACTACTACACGCCGAAAGGGTAAAGGTAAAAAATTATAGGTTACAGTAAAAATCTAGTACAGAACAAAATGTCACATTTATAGCATCCTTGCCGACATAACTCTAAAAATTATTCATAATATCACGTGAAATTTCAGATGCGGAAGCCGGATAACAATGTTTCACAACACCTTATGAGATATTATGAGATTCACACACACACATATATGTTATTTTAGCGAATGTGAAATGTAAATAACAAAATACATTGTTAGTTTCATTTAATGCTTACTGCCTATAATAATTAGCACTTTATTTTGGCATATAGGATAACGTTTAACTGTGATTTTACCTTACGGTAAGTGCTGACAGAGTCTAAGATAGTAACGACTTAATTTGCTGTGAGGTACACAATTTTTCCTCCTTATAATTTTTAGATCACATGAATCGTTATTAATCTCTATTAAAAAAAATATTTATTTTGCCATCTAAATTGTGTTAACATACAAATGGTTGCGTCTTTTAAGAGTATATATCACCCTGTAACGGACTCCTCCGTACATAAATAATTATATTTATGGATTTTTCATACTTTCATACCTAAATAAAAAGAAATTATTATTTATTAATCATAAAATAAAATTAATATATTAAGATGATTAAATTGGCAAATAATTACAAAATATTATTAAAGTCGGATTCACGTATAGACGGGGCGCGTTCGTGTATTGAACCGTGCGGATCGTCACGACAGCCTCCGCGCATATATAGTGGTGAGCGGCGCGAACCGACGCGGCACGGAGATGTCGCGAATGTATGACTGCATGTATTGTATGAGATTATGCGCCTAGCGAATAGAGGGACCGAATTTAAATATTAAAACAATATTTAAATTATAATTAAATATTATAAATAAAATAATAAATGTCATACATTACTACTGGGGCGATACACATATTAGTTGAGTTTATCTTGACTATTTCGAACGAGCGTGCTTCGGCATGCCTACAGTTGGTGTTGCGATCCTACCTTTCACTAGGAGAGGTTGGGGTTCGACTCCAGCTTATTATGGTGTCTTAAATGATACTTTATGGAGGTGACTCCATGAAGTAGTGTAAGACATCGTACTGAATATTACTTTGGTGCGTACTGGGGTCGTCTTGGGTTTCAGGCCTGTATTGATTTCGATCTTTATAGCGAGCCTCGCTCAAGGGCTTCCCCAGGCTGTTCGTCGTTAGGGCGGGGTTTCAGGCCTGTGGCCATTGTGTTACAGCGAGCCTCGCTCCACCTTGACGGCAGACAATCAAAGTTACTGTAGTTGTTTTGGGTGATACGGGTTGTGTTTCAGGCCTGTTGTAGCCTCGGCTATGGCAGTGAGCCTCGCATAACTTTGGACGCCTAGGACTCTAGAGTAGTGCTAGTACAATGTGGTTTCTGAAATGTTACTGATTGATGATCCGGCGCTATAAGCGTCGTCATCGTTAATCGGTAGTGCTAGAGCCATGACCGAATGTTGCTAGGCGTTGCGTTAGCTTCTGCGTAGCAGTGATGGACAAATGAACACTGATCTTGTGGGCTTGCTCACATGTGAAGTGTTCGCCTGTTAGGGACAATCTCTTAGCTTACTATTAAATGTAATAAAAATGACATTGTAGCATGTCATAGAGATAGGGCCGCTGGTCGGGCCTTTATTATCAAGGCTGCGGGCTAGCTTATAGACAGTGTGGCCTGCATATCCCTTTGCTTTCAGTGGCTTGCCACGAATATATAATGAACCAATGCTTTTGTTGGGTTGAGAGCTCAGCGACTGGACACTCTGTGTGGGTGTGAGGCCTAGCATATGTGGATCAACATATTATATAATTATACAACATTCCCACCGAGGTGGTGACATATTATACATCTATGCAGTCGATCACAAGACTTAAAATATGTGATTATTATTATTATACCACGAATCCCACCGAGGTGGAGATACATACATCGATCTAGTCTAACACTGGACTTAAAACATGTGTAATATATGCGGTGTGGTCCGCCTGCCAGACACTCATGATCTGTGTAATTGATCTGACAGAAGGCATTGGTGATTTATATACCCATTTATAACGAAATTGCGCTTTGCGCATTACAAACATGGCTAATGCCTCATAAAAATATGGATTTCGATCCTCGTTTGAATATACCTTAGAGACTTGTCTCTACATATTGACAAAACATATCCGGGCTTTAGTCCCGATGACACAACCATCGAAAGATCATACGCCGCAGGCGCACTATAAACAGGAATCCCTATCCAGGGAGGGGAACTCATAGCACGGGTCGGAGTTCATTATCCCTGACGGGTGTGGAGCCAGTCTTTGGATCACTCTGGTACCTTATTCATGTTATAGTATTAGAAAGTACCTGGGTGCCCATGGTAGGGATTCCTTCAGCGGTAAGTGGTTACTGCTTATTTTTATATGCGATAGAAAAGAAGTCTGTTGATAGACCTTTCTTGATGGCTATTATGATACATTATAATATTATCCCACAGTCATCCGTGAGATGACTGTGTTTTATTTTATTAAAACAAAAACTACTGATCCAATGGATATTATTTAACATATAATAAATGTTCCCTGAAATTACTATTTGTAATGCCTTTTGAATATAATAAAATAATGTTAAGATTATCAAATTTCACATTCTCTCTGACGCTCTAAAAGGATTTGGAATACTATGAATACAACATATTAATGGGTTCTAACTAGCTAGACGATAATACATGGCCAAATAAATATATTTATAATACTCCAGCGAAGTCTTTAAACTATGCCAGATCCGAGAGGATGGTTTATGTATATTTTTATATATATGAAAGAAAAATTATATTAAGTATTGATGAGTGAGGTCGATACAGTTACAACCCTTGTGGTAGAAGATTGTCCTCAACAAAAAACAAAGAACAATTAATTTAATTTCAGTGTATTGTGTAATATCGTATATTTACTATATACGATATTACACAATACATGTTTGGCAAACATAAATGTCAATTTAGATAACGTTTTTATGGTTTATTTCAAAAAAATGGAATAGGAAATTCCATTTTAACTTACTTATTATTAAAAAATAACACGATGCAATCTCCGTATCTAAAATAGTATTTGCCCCTGCGGTACATAGATGACTATCAATGTTAGTTGTCAAGTTAGAATAAACTTGGCGGTGCAGATTTCAATTTCGCGCGCTGCTCTCCTGGGATGTGACAGGGTTTTCCACGTTTCGGTATTAATATAAAACGTAAACCTTTTTTTAGTTCTGCAAAACATTTTGGAGTTAAAAGTCATACATTGCACGCGTAGCTATAACTTTTAAGTGTAAAATTTAGATTATTTGGATCATAGATGAAAAGAACACTATACGGCATAAAATAGTTTTCTTTTGTACATAAAAAAAAACATTGGAACGATTATAACTACTATTCGGAGATTCATGACTACACACAATCTTATATATAACAAAAGCAAACTTGATATAAAATAAGGGGGATTTTTTCCTTTTTGTGCATAATTATTTAAAAAATAACCCTTTGAAAACCAACCATTTTATATTTTCGAACTAATATAACGTTTATATTTCTGTTGTTGTACAGTAAAACTTGGACATTATAATTATTAATAATAATATGACACAAACAGCAAATACATTAAAATTTAAATTGAGTGATTATTACTAGTAAGTTCTTAAGTATGAGCCAATATAAAAACGTAAACGTGTTCCTAAAGAGTCTGCTAAAACTGATATAAAATGTTAAGTTATAAACAGGCAACCCTAGCCGTGGGGGTGCAGCGTGTTTGATATCGCGTTGGTGTTGATAAGCAGTTTCTGATGACATTCCACCTGCGGTATTCCATAATGACTTTATGATTTAAAACTTATTTAATATACATGGTTATATGTCGTTAAAACTGATGGTTATAAATGGATAGATCAATTGACCTTACAAAAAACGTGATCTGCTAAACTTTAATACGAAACAAAGGCTAGAAAGTGTTCGCAAGGGATTTGTTTATTGGTTAGCGCTAGATCAAGCTGCTGAGAATCATTAACAGCGAACTAATTCCGTCTAGACTACAAATTCTGAGAGAGATTGAGAGTTTCTGTGGGCAGTTATACATATTGACCTGCAAGTCTATTGATAGTTTGGATAAAGATCAACGTGCAAAACTAATTCAACGTTAAACCAATGATATCCTGGACGTCAACTTGTATGAGATTAGTATAGCTCTCAAACAGATGAAGCACAGCAAGGCACCGGGTGATGATGGAATCATTGCGCAACTCCTGATAGCAGGTGGAAACCCCATTCTTAAAGCCCTTCAATAAATGGCATAGGAGGGTGGTAAATCTCCAAGAAAGGTGACAATACTTTATTGAAGAACTATAGACAAATTGCGCAGCCAAGTCATGTCTATAAACTGGTCTCGATGGGTATTACGAATCGTCTTATCCGCAAGTTTGACGACATTTAACTCTCCAAACAAGCTGTATTCTTAAAAGGCTTTACTACCATAGACCACACCGATATTCTGCGGCAGATTTTACAAAAGATCAAGGCGTATAATTGGCCACTTTTATTTGCGCTCGTGGACTATGCGAAGGCCTTCGATTCGGTGGAAACATGGGCCTTGTTGAGATCTTTGCAAAGATGCCGAATTGACCAGCGAAATTTTCATGTGTTGTAGTACTTATACGAAAACGCTTCTATGTCAGTCGGTATATAGAACCAAGTGTCAGATCTATCCAACTACAGTGCGGAGTGTGATAGAGAGGTATAATCTACCCGAAGCTCTTTACCACGGCGTTGGAAGACCTCTTTAAGCTTTAAGATTGAGTAGAAAGTACTGCGCATCCACATTAATAGCCATAAACATATAAATTATGCCCAATATCTATGTCCAGCAGTATGTAACTTGTTTATATTTCTTAATTTGTCACTGATATGATAATACTTTTACAAACCAAAGTCATTTCCGAACTCTAACCTTCTTCTCGAAACACTTCCATAAGATTATGAGTGGTATTAAGAAAACAGTCACATACTTGCAAAACATAACTTTAAAAAACTAAATATAATATTTCGATATGAAAAACCCAAAAATCCATAATCTTCTCTCCATTTGTAGGTCAATTAAAAAGTACGAATATAGGTTAGTTAATACAGCGCAGCAGAGCAAAGCTCGCATGATGATTACATAGTGAAAACTCATAACACTTTGAAAACGGGGCGTATAAAAAAATCTGGTCAAGCGCGATTCGAATTTGTGCATATGGGATTCGACACATCATTGTTCATAATCTCGACCAATTTTTTAAATTCTATCATTTCTACATTCTACCATTAGTTTGCACTCTCCTTATGTGTATATCTTGTAAAAAAATGTCAATCTAGTGAACGTGGAACTAGTTATGTGTAAAATAAGGACGAAAGACGTTTGAATTTATGACTAAGGTAAGTAGCAGGTCATTGACGTCCCACAGCTGGGCACAGGCCTCCTCTAACTTATGAGAGAGGGTATCTAGAGCATAGACCCACCACATTGCTCCACTGCGGAATGGCCAGCATAGTACACAAGTGCACTCTCTATTCCTTCACTTTCTTAGTCTAATGTGACGGGAATCAGACACAATCAGATAGAGATCAGACGCAGGACCGGCTTGACGTGTTGTCCGCAGCACGGGGTGGATCACACCTCCATCTTCCTAACTTCGGACAAATATTAAGAAAATCTTAATGGAAATATCAATATCGATTTTGAATTAGCCCGACCCGGGACTCGAACCCAGGAGTTCATACCTGTAGTCGAACGTGCTAACCACTAGACCAATGAGGCACTACATGCCTACATGTACTAAAATTCAACCTTTTCATTTAGTCTTCCGTGTGCTATTCTGAATATCTATATTTGCTCCCAATAAGTAATACTATCGCAGGGTATACTCGTATTAACACAGGGTATTCATGTTTCCTAAATCAATTCTGAATTGAGATTATTAAACAGATTTTTTAATACTATGACTAACTTTTAATCAAGGTGTAAGTAAATCGTAACTAAATACTTTATGATTAGCTGATTAGATATGGGGGTAAAGAAGATTTTGTCCCATGATAAAAGAATGATAACATTAAAAAAAATTAAAGTCGGTTTTCTGATTTGTGCCTTTTAACCCTAAAAATCGATAGAGGAAAAGTTTTAGTTAACGCGACGGTTTCAAAGGAAAATGCTGTGCGAAAGTAGAGAAGTGAGAACTTTTACAAACAAAGGGACTGTTCGCGCAGGACTGTCACACCGGAGTGTAAAAAGAAGGCGTTCAACTAATCTTATAAATTTGTTGATGACCTAATGCAGCCGTTATTGGTGCCAGTATTAGAGGTCTCAGATTCCTTTGTCTATGTATTGACTTGTATAAAGTTTCCGTCGCGTTTACTTACCACCTTAACAACGGACACGTGTTTTAAACTGCCGCAAAATTTGTGGTGTTTATAGATGGTATTGAAAGGTAAATAAATTTAATATTTAGTACTTTTATGTCTCTCAGTGTCTGGTGCAAATATTATTCCATTTTTTATGGGACTTTCAATAACCTTAACATGAAAATATAAAGCATAACATTTGTTACTTGATATTGCGATACAAGTTCGAGAATGACAAATTTCAAACGTAACTTCGATATTAGTCATTTTTGCTTTTTTGATCGTAATGTTAAAAAACTGTAGTCCTTAGGAAAGACAAAAATTGTTTCTACCTATGTTTATACTTTGAAACCATCCAACCGATTTCATTAGAATGAATTCATTCATTCATGCGAAATTAGTTGTAGGAAAGTACCTCATTAATCACGAGATATTCAAATTTATTCGTGGTTAGCTTAAAATTTAGCATAATAACTTCTTTCGCATTGTAAACTCCCCATAATTCCACAGTATCGTAAACTACGATGGTCAACAATGTGTAATGAATATTTTTATATATAAATCTTCCTAATTTACTGTAATATTGTAATTAATTGAAACATAAATTGACAAGATAAGTCACGTACATAATTATGACTTATGACGTGACAGATACGTCAACGTGATGATATAATTACGTAATTACATAATAATCTAGTAAATTATGTGTTATATCTATTATACGTAATACACTAGCATTTCCCAAATATATTTGCCTATTCACACACAATATAATTGTTGAATAGACATTTTAACATGTAATATGAAAAAAAATAAAGACACTTCTTTCCTGGCGCGAACTTCTTAAAATCATTATCATATCATAGAAAAGAAAGAAACTTTTAAACATTTTACGCGAGCCTTTAAGAAATAATGGTGTAAAATTTTTCACAAAATAAATTCAATGTCAACTTTTAATAGTTATAATTTTTTTTTAATTTTGTAGGTAAATAATAAAGTATTTTATTAGCACTAAAACAAGATATATATAACTTATATAGTCTGTGGAACGCTGGCACCCTCTGTCAATCGGCGTGGGACAGAGTCAATAAGTGACAATCCGGCGCACGTCTCTCCAGTTCTAGGGTGACGGCCCGCCAGTGCGGTCGACTTTTGAAACTTTCGCATTTCTAGCTAATATTTTTAATGAGTTTGTGTAAATTGATATCGGGAACATTAAGTGATTGAAAATTATAATCTTAGTTAATTAATAAAGTGTTTGACTGCACCAACATTACCCACCAAAGCCCGCAGTATGGAATTATGGATGCCACTAATGACGATGTCGGCAGAGAACCTTACGCCCTTATGCTCTGTGCTTCCTTCTCCCTTATTCTCCGACATATATATAAGTCGGACTCAAATAATTTCCGGACCACCAGTGCCATCTATCGGCACTTCATTGAGTCACAGGCCGGCGGCGTTCTTGACAGTGCTCGAGTAACGGTCCGACAAAGCGGTCACCTATTGAAACTGCCGCGCGTTCCTATTATTGTTAATGTTTATGTTTAAATCGTTATAATCAGAGTTAATGAAGAAAGTGTTTGGTTGCACCAATATTACTTACCGGCGCCCACACTTTGGGGGTTTTATGGACCCCACTAATGACGACGTCGACGGGAACTATGCTTTCTCCGACATGTTTTCTCTTCGAGTAAAATCATGAATAAATCATGAATTGATTTTATTAAAATTTTATAAATGTCGGAGAATAAGACAGAAGGAGCATAAAGCATAGGGGCGGAGGGTTCTGCGCCGACATCGTCATTAGTGGCATCCACAATTCCATCTCCATACTGTGCACTCCGACATATATATGTGGATATTCCATGAAAATCTAAAATATTACAATATAAAGCTTTGATTTTATAAGCCGAAACCGGAATGTGGCGAAAGGAACGAACAGGCAAATCTTTCATACTTTCATACGCAAATATGCAAGTTCATCTTATATAAGACTCTGGTTCTAGACGATATCCTTGGTCTGATAATGGAAGGTAACCATGGGACTCTGTAATAAAACTACTCAGCCCCATAGTTTTTAATACTATAATTCGGGAGTTAAATTGTACTCATGTGAGTGAAATATAAATCTCTTTAATATTATTATTATCTCAATCGTCTAATTTCCAAAATATCATGAACTGTTAATAAAAGCTTAAGCAGTACATAAAAGTCAACATGTGCCATACTTGCACACAAATGAATACTGTATAACTTTCGCAATGAAAACTTTCTATGCATTGAATGAAAACTGAATCCGGCTTCTTAGTGGTTGCTTTTATGAGTGCTGCTTTATAAGTTTTCGACCCGTTACACAGGAACAAGCTATAAATACATGCGTAATGGTACCTTAAAGAATAAAGAAAATAGCTAAAATTACTTTATACTTTAGCGTAAGCAAAAAGCTATTTGATACATCTTTCCCACCTGTTACCTACCAAAGTCACCGCGATTCAAACTTCAAAGTTGTTAGTCCTTCTTACCTATATTACAGCCATGTGCAAAGAAACTTTAAGCTTTTATAAAATTACGTCTAAATCTGAGACGTACGGCGTCCTATGTAGATTTTTCTTCAATCAGTATAGCATGATTATTATCAAACCCCGTAAAACTTTAATGCAGTATGCAATTAAAATTAGATTCAAATATCACTTGTTATTTCTTTTATTCAACATTCACTAGCAAATGTTTTCTAACTATAAATATACAATTTAGTAAAAAAGAGGTTAGTTTGTCATGGCTTCTTTTCAAAATAGCACATTCAAACGTCATAACTTTACATTTAATATCGACGTCCATTGGAAATGATAAAATGAGAAGAGTAGGTTTGATGAACAAAACACACTTTAAAAAATGCCTTTCTGCATATAGAATTTGTGCTTTCATTATATATTTTTTAACAATACGAAATTAAAACTTAAAAGACTAAAAACAACGATCGTTCACAAAGATGGAACGCTGAAAATCAATATGGAGCCAAAAATTTTTAATGCCAAAATTGCTTGCTAGTGAATTCAATCGCTATTTCACAATAACGCTACTTTTACACTATTGTATATTCGTACTGAATAGTTGATAAACGTAAATACTGAAATTTACTGTTAAATGAATTTAAAGTGATGATTAACATCATTTTATTATATCCTTAAGAATTAACAACACATCTATAAGTAAATAAGCTGAACCCACAATTTCGTGTGCGTTGAATGTTTTTTCATTGGTTTAAATTAGTAGCATTTTCAATAATGTAGACAAAATGGTTCACAAATAAAAAACACGTATAAATACTTCAATGAGTTATTTACTGCAAAGAGCTTAAGGTCCTTTTTCAGGCTCGCTACCAAATTTCAAGTCTCTACGCCTTATGGTTCCAGAGATATCGTGATGAGTCAATAGATACCTAGATATCTCTTTTCTATATGTAAATAACATCATGTTGCTGAATCATACGAGTTACTGGCTAGGATTCAAAATTTTAATCCTTTAAAACTAAATTCACCCAAATTTGAAAATAAGTTTTCAAGTCGGCCGCGTAAATGACAATGATTTAAACTTTTATAGATTTTATTACATTTGTGCAACAATGGAGACTATTCTTCCAGAATATCAGACAAGTGATATAGAAGTACAGAAAAAAATGGAGGACGAGCATTTAAGGCTTCAGCGACAAGTAATTTTATTATTCTAAAAAAGCCTTTATATGAAGTGAAACTTCTTTAGGCACACGAGGGTAAAATCTTTACGAATGAAACGCGTGAAGCGTGATAAAGATATGCAGATTTTTTTATGCTAATTCGTTTGAAGGTTAGGTAGTTTTAATATTTACAAATAACATGTGGCATTTTAATTTGCCACTCGTCCTTTAATATAAATAATTACACAATTTTTGATACACAGTTTTTGATAAAATATAAAATAAAAATATTTCAGAAATTCTAAATTTTAACTTCAAAAACAAAATTTAATTAATAATTTCTAATATTGACAAAAAAACATGGCATTTTTATTTACAATTCGTCATTTTAAAGACAATTAAAATAATTAGATTCCTAATATATCTACCCTTTCCCTCCCTCTAAGTCTCGGCATTCTAAAGTTTTAGATTTGTATAATTATGAACAAGACTTAAAAATTAGTTTGCCAAAGAAATTTTACTTCTGACATGTGTACTTTGTACGCACGCAATTTTATTGTTTATTAGTGAAAGTCTTGTCCAAATCACTCCATCTGTTTTGGCACTTAGCCATAAAAATAGGGAGACAAACAAAAATTATAGAATTCACCAGTTCTGTTTTTTCTTAGATAGATATTGTCTAAGGTCTTCTTTATAGAATAATTTACATAATTTACAATGAGAACCTCCAAGTAGCATATTTTATTACAAACAGTGACCATTATAAGTTTATTTTTTATTTAAAATAACTATATAAATAAAGCAGTTTAGTTATAAATGTTATATTTTTTGGTATAATCATCATCATATTGAAACCAGTATACATTAAAACAAAAAATACATTATCTTCCCCTTCCTTTGATCTTGGAATAGTTTTATACATTTTTAATATAAAAAAGCTTTTACAGAAAACTCGGATGAAACTACTGCTAACCCGAAATAATTTAATGTACTTAAATGTAAAGGCTTTTACAACTAGAGAAGGGTGAAAAGACGGATCTATTAGATTGATGAAGTACGTATACACGCGATCAATCTTTTGGCTATTTTCGAAATCTTTACTTCGTTGTATGTTTAAAACATAAGAGCAAAACTAAAGAGCAAAAGTATTTTTCAACTTTATTTAATTTTCTTCTTGGAAATTCTCTACAAGTCTGTTGTTTCAGTTCGCTGTTCTTGAGCTATAATCACACAATCCATTTATTTAAAACTTTAGCTAACTAATCGACATTTTCTTGTGTCAAAATCTCATATTAAAATCTCCATAATATCACTGTGTCACATAATCCACAAAATTTAATTACGTCTTTCGTTGGTTTAAACATTTTAATTACAAATGGTTTTCTTATGTTTGCTTTCTTAATTGTTGTGACAACTTAAATTAATGACAACTAATCGTCTAAAGTATCCAGAATATTATAATTTTCTCCCTCAACATATCCCTCATCTTATAAATGTAAAATACTTGTTGTCTTGTATACAATTGTTAATTTCTATGTAAATATATTTGACGTAATAGGATTGATATAAACTATTTGGGTATTATTAGTTATATGTACAGTATTTATTCATGTTGTGCTGTCGGTTTTATTAGGTGGTTTTTCAATAACATATTTCAACTATTTATAGGTGAGTCATCCTTGTGGTCGTGTTGTCCTTTTATTAGGTGGTTTTTTAACAATATATTTCAACTATTTATAGGTAATAAAAATTAGACTTGGAACGTTGCAAACCGAATAATTTCCTTCGCGTCTTGTCCAACATACTTAGCAATGGCGAGATAATCTGTGCTCAATTGACACACCTGAATGCTATTTTACAAAAAGAAGAAGAGTATATATTTTCTAATAATAAAAACTCATAAATAATTCGGGAATAATGACGCTAAAACATGATGGAAAGCCCTCACGTCAATCGACGATTCAAAGCTCTTTTAAATTATGTCGTTGTTCTTTCAAAGCAGCGAGACGTTATTTCAATATTGCACGATAAGAATGATTCAAGCAATGTCGAGAAACCACACCCGGATATAAGATAATATTATTCGATTATTAATACTTAACAATAAAAATGATTCCCAAGGTTCGCATGATACAAACAGACAGATTGCACCGTTCGCTGGGAGTTCACCCGCAATTCAGACGTCAAGATCAATTACTACGAACACTCAAGAAGGAGTATCTGAATCTATATAAAGATCTAAAGGTAAATTTCAATATCAACACAAATCAAATTCAAACACACACTCACACACCCACACACACACATACACAAATACACACACGCACGTATACATGCATGTGATTGCAATAGTTGTAAAACTTAATGTAAATTGTTCTTTAAGTGTTTTTACTTTTTTCGGAACGTCTAGATCATTGTATAGCGGAAGGCCTAACAAATGCGACTCAATCTTTGACTAATGCAGTTGTTATGGCCACACATGTTTTATACCGTGGTTTATTTTGTTCCTAATAAACATTTTTTTTTTTTCATTTTTTAGTATAGATTTATATAATTGGGATGTTTTGTGCTCTTGTGTTTTTTTTTAACGCTGGGAAATCCTCGTGGATACCTGGAGGATGATCCAGGGTATTGCGGAGTCATACCGGTTAAAACCCAGCAGTGCTGCTACATCACTCGGAGACGGGGTCACGAGAACGCGACTAACAGACATTCGCAACCCCGCCAGCGATGTGCCTGTTTATGCCCAACGCGGTCAATGACCAAAACTTACTCCGAAGGTGGATTGTCTAGAGCACCTGGCAAGCCACCAACCACCTCGCGGGACCTCTCTTTGTTGGGCAACGGACCCCGCTTCAGTTACCCAAACGTCGCCGTGCTATCGTGTTAATTAAATTAGGTTAACGTTTCACGAAGACATTCAACAACAGTATTGCTACTATGCCAATTAAAGATGTATCAAATTTTAAATTATATTGAAATTTAATGTGATGTCCTTAAGCTACTTTTTCTCGTTGAACGTATATACATTAGATAACAATTTGCTATGTAATAATTTAGAGTCTAACAATTAATTTTTATAACTTTATCTTCTGATAACAAATAATAATATAACATTTAATTATTTTTGCTCTTAAATATTAGATATTTTACATATTTTATTTAAGATAGCAAGATCTGGAGCGCATAAGAAAAATGACAAAAAAATGAAAGAAACTTTAAAACGGTCCCTACTTTTACGGACAGAAAATGAAGAGGAATGTGAAGGTTTTTAAATCCATTATCTATACTACACATATATTTTAGCGGGCTAAAATAAAAATTCTAAGAATAATTAACTTTAAAAACCATTTCACGTAGAGATAACATTTTGTTGAATGAGTCCGGAACTAAATATCGTAGAAAAATTATGGGTACTGCTAATTATATGTCTTAGCATAAAGAATCCCAAAAATGTTATAACAGCTCAATTAGATACCGTTTTGTATTAAAATGTGTTAAAGATAATGTTTCATATTCGGTATATAATATTGCATGTTATTTCATTCAGCAAGATTAAATCTTATGGAGCAATTGGACGAGCTATTACACAGGAAGACTAAGCAGATGCTACATCTTAAGGACATTGTCGTTGCTAAGAGTGGGCAGGTATTTCAAAATAAAAAAATATATAGATAACTACTTATTTCCGTAGTGACAACCGCGTAATTTCTGGCCTCATGATAATTTTGGGATATTCTAAAAGAAGTCATTTTGTAAAATTTTAGGTCAATCGCGAATATTGTTATAGATATCGTAATGTATGATGAGTTTATGATCTCAGATCCTTTGCGTTTACCTTCCTACTGTGCCCGAATTGCTGCACATGGAATTCATGCAAAAAAATGCTTAATGGATATTAAGTATTTTTTCATGATAAAATAGACTTAATCCTACCCCAAGATCCTTTCTTATCTCTGTGCAAAATCTCATTAATATCACTTTAGTTATTTGAACGGGAAAACGTAATAGACAGATATACATTTACCTTTTTGAGATTTTAAAGTCCAGTACAGTATTTCTACCTAAACTAAAATAAAAAACCGCGATGACACAATTAACCCAAACATTTCATTTCTTGTTATACACGTTATTGTTGTTTGAAATTCAATAGTTCAATTTGGGGAAGAAAAACATCATGAGGAATCCCGGGAGCAATTCTAGGGTATGTTTAGCCTGACAAACCGATGTGGAAAGGCTTAGTCGGTATATGCTTAAAAACCGTGCTCTGCTGTGAATTAGGAGGTCTAGTTCCAGTGTGGGTTGATAATAGCACATTTGTGTTATCATCAACTCACATTGCAAGTATAGAAAAGAAAGTTAAGTGTCTAAACATGATCAAGTAATAAATATTTAAACACCATCCAGTGCAGCCTGTCGAATTTATTTATTTTCAGCTTGAAGTGCGTCGATGTCACAGTGAAAACAGATTAATGTCGGCGGAAAATAAACTTGAAATCGCCATGTGGAGATTCAATGAAGTTCAATGCGAAAACAAAAAAATTAGACAAGAAATTGAGCATATGCTAAACGATAGGTATACAATAAACTATTGTAAAATATAAATTAATTGAATTAAGACGCAGTGAGAGATAATATCTTAAATGATTGATATACAGCTAGCTATACGTGACAGATTTATCAACTGTTTAATGTGTCTCCTCTCGAGGTTCAGACTTTTATCGCTTTTATTAAACCAATTTATATAATTCTTAATGGTTCTAACACAGTATTGTAGAAACACAGTGTTGCGAAAAGGAAATTATGTTAGTTGGTGACACGTCTTTGGTTGTAGAATGTAACAATAAAAAGCCGCAGATTCCCAACAGACTGTTTTCCGGAGTCATGCGGGACTCCAGGGATAAATGCGGAAGTCGATCACCTAGTGCCTCACTCATGGATGAAGAGGTTGCCGCTGGGTTTCAGTGGGTATTACGAGGCCCTCATCGTCACCGCGTCCCACACTCCTGACCCATGGGTCGGGGTTTGTCTCTAAATGCATTACCAAGCGAAAAAAAATGCTAGACTTTACTGAAATGTAAAAAATATAATTATATAACTCTCCCCGCCGGAAATATTACCCCGCATCTTTGCAAGCAACTGCCTCATTGGTCTAGTGGTTAGCATGTTCGACTACAAACATGAGGTCCTGGGTCCAAGTCCCGGGTCGAGCCAATTCAAAAATCGATATTGAGTTTTCTATTAATATTTTCTCAATATTTGCCCGAAGTTAGGAAGTTGGTATGAGCCACCCACGTGCCTCGGAGAGCACGTTAAGCCGTCGGTCCTGCGCCTGATCTCTCTCCAATGGTGTCGGAATCCCGTCACATTAGACTATGAGAGTGAAGGAATAGAGAGTGCACTTGTGTACTACGCCTGCCAATCCGCAGTGGAGCAGCGTGGTGGGTCTATGCTCTAAAAACCCTCTCTCATATGTGTGAGGAGGTCTGTGCCCTGCAGTGGCAAGTTAATGGGCTGCTACTTACCTTGTACCTTCTTTGCAAGCTAAACGTATACTCGCAACATGATGCCAGTGAGTTTGACCAGATTCCAGTTATTTTTGTAAGTGATAACTTGTTATGGGAAGGTTAACAGCTTCGTTACGTAACGCGTTTCGGCGCCAGTTTGTCTAGTATCTCTTTCTCTCACGCATATATCAGCGGAAGGCAGGCCCATCCTCTCTTACTCTTACCCGGCGCTATCAGCGCTAGCCGTATTACTGGATAAAAGATCTAAACAATAAATAAACTTTGGTTATTAACATATAAAAGGAAATGTTATGTATATCATATTAATATACATAAAATTTATATAATAACCTTAGCTTTTCTCAAGCTAAACAATTTCCATATTAAATAGATCAGTTTAAGTTATCAGTTCGGTAGCGCATACCGAGACGCACACTCTTTTTTATTAAGACCAGGCCAATACTATCGCATTCGTTTAATTACAGCAAAAGCTTTAATAATTGCAATTTTTCTTTATCATGTATTTTAATTTATTTCACAGAGCTCTTTTCAACCAGGCTTGGACAAAAATGCTTACAGCATTGAGTAAAGGCAAAAAGTTCTTAACAGATTTATTTGAATCTTCTACCTTAGCTTATGACCAAAGAGATGAATGGTGCACTAAATTAAAATCGGCGCAGGAAAAAGGCAAAATGGATCAGATGGTCCAAGTTCAGGTAATCCAAATATATATAATTCATCTGTTTGTGTTAATGTCTAAAGGGATGCGAGTGATTTTGTGAATTCGGATGAATTTGAAAGTGTTCTAGATTGCAGCCTGATTCCATAATAACGGATATGTCCTTATCTCCAAATGATTGGGTATTATATGATATAATAAAAACCCAGCGCAGGAATTCGTTAAAGGATAACATTGCAAACAACTATACTTCTAAGTAAAACGTTAAATTTAATTCCATATAAATCTGGAAACACTGTGTACTACCTAATATTACTTTGGTTTTCCTATATCTCTTCAAGTTTTAATTTGGGATCCTATGTTCTTCTACAATATTTAATATTCATGCAAAAAATTAATAAAATTGGTATAAAAACTTAAAGTTTTTGTAGATTTAGTTTAGTTTTAAAAGTTATATTACTAAATTTGTGTTAATATTTTTATACCTGTACAGATAAATTATATTAATTTATCTGCCAGAGGTTTCAAAAAGGCTTTTAAGCTGATATGGAATTGGAATAATGTATTTGTTTGTCAGAACGGCAAGAAAGTGAGAGGAGCGAAGTTCAAATATTAAACTCATTTTGATGATCACAAAAACACAGAAAGTCCATTCAAAATAGCAAATATTTTGTTAATTATAGTAACTATTTATCATAATGAATAAAAAGTCTACAACTTCAAATGCAATTCTTGATAAATTTTCACACTCTTTTAGGAAATGAAGGACCTGCAAAAATCATTTGATCATGAAATGAAATTATACAACTTTCTAGCAAAGAAAGGTGTTATGAGGATTAATAAAAAGGAAGAAGAAAGAGAGGATGAGCAAAAAAGAAAAGAAGATGAACATCTCCAACAGGAATATGATACACACACTAAAATTCTAAGCGATATTAACGTAATTAAATAACAGTACTTAGATACTTAGCTTACGTATATTTCTCTGCGATTGTTTAACGTAAACCTTAATGTTTGTTAAAAATATTATTTGCTATAAATTAGTATAAATTGTTTTAGTATATAGAGTAGTACTCTTCGCTAATGATTCCAGTTATTTAAAAACCAAATCAAAAATTTATAAAGTAGTATTCCTCCAATACGCCTCTACAATATTCCCAAAACAAAAATATCTCTCTAAAATTTTTAGTTTAATATTAAGAATTACAGTACTTCCTACGATTAAGGATTTACTTAAAAAAATATTATTTTATTGACAATGTAACTTTTTGCTATTTTAGTAATCATAAATTTCAATAAATATTTTAAATTTTTAGGAATACACAAAAGAATACGACATAGAAAAAATAATCGACAAATTTCAGTGTGTCGAACAAGAAAACTTTTCAGTGTATAAACTACTAAACGAATACTGTGCGGAAAACGAAGTATTGAAAAGAAGTGTCGATAATGTAAAACAAGATATAGGTAAATATATTACTCACACGCCTAGAGTATTCACAAAATACTCGCAGGAAAAAAAGGCACATAATAAGATTTTATAAATAACTTAACATTCACTTGAATTTAAAAGTAACTGTATACGTTTATATAGAAAAACTTCCAAAAGACATTCTCGAGGTGGAACTTCAGAAATTTAAAATCTTTGATAAAAGATAGTTAATAGAAAAATTATTTTGCAATTATGAAGATAAAAAGGAATCATACCTGACTGCGTTTGTTTTGGGTTCTTATTAGAACAAGGCGCGAAAGAACTGTCGTAACTTTAGATGTGATATCCATATTTAATCTCATTACTGAAATAATGTAACAATTCATTGTTCTGACGATTCAAAAGTGTATAACTATATAGTTCGTGGTTTCACCAAAAAAATATGTTGCATACATTTTTCAGTTGATAGAAAAGATTGGAATGAAATGATGGAAGATAAAAGAAAGAAAAAATTAGAAGAACTACGAGACAAATTGGAGACACAGAAAAATATAACACAAAATAAAAGGGCTTTACTTACAGCAAAAACGCAATCACTCAATGAAGCTATGGAAAAAGTTAAAGAAATATTCACGTAAGTTTTTCTAAAATAATTGCTATTACTTGAGTATGTTGATTCTACCGATAAAAACCACCAAGAACTCAGTGGTATAGTTCTCAGTTTTTTAATAAGTTTACATTACGTGACTGCAATAGTCTTCAACATTATGCTTTGTATACGAGAACGTTGTGGACATTGTTTTAAATTTATTTAAAGAGAAATCCAAAGCATATTGTAGTGGAATGTAAAAAATATATGTGCTTAGCGTAAACAAAATCTTCTTTACCTTTTGTTTCAACAAATAACAACGAATTAAAAAAGTGTGTTAAGTCAAATTATCTATCTTTGTTTCCAAATATTAAACCTTACTATCAAAAGAGTGTATTTAACAATTGTACTCTTCGATGAAGTGGGACTTCTGGCTTATATGGTAGAAAATTCTAGAAAGTAATTTTATTTCAAATTATCTTATAAGCGTTTTGTTATAATTTATCGAAATATTTCGTATTTTCCGTACCGTGCCATAAGAAGTGTTTCTTCAATAAATATAGTGATGCTCGCTAGATTAATTGTTGAGAATTAGAGTTAGATTCCTTAGAGTTTAGATACATACGAAGAGAGTGAACTAGGGGAAAGATTTGAAAAAGTTAGTAAAATATAATCTAAATCATACGGCGTAAGGTATAAACTTGTTTTCAATATAAGTTTATAAATCATTACCTTATTTGCTTTGATTAAACAATACAATTATACGACTGTAATATAACTGTGATATGACCCGCATGATGCGTCCTATGTTTTGATTAGTTTAATCATAATTCGCAGGCTAATAAAACGTTATATTCAGTTTAAATTGCATAACCACATTTGAATTTGATTGCAAATTATATGTGATGTCACAGTTTGACATAACTATACAAAGTACCCTCTATTTTCGCTTGAGTAAAATTTACAATAAATTAAAGGTACTTTAAATAATACTACTATCCGAGGTTATACCTAAGGAATATGGGGAAATCCTTTCTTATCGAACATATACATTGCGAATGGGGTCATTTTGCTAGATGAAATTACATAGGGTGCACAGTTTTAGAAAAATCTTCATGAATCAATCAATCATCGAATCTTATTTCGCTTAAGTATATTTAATATTCATCAGCGAAATACTAATAACATTTTACATAATAACAGTTATATATTAAACATAGAAGAGAACAGAAGAATCCATAATATTTCAAAATAATATAGTAACTTTATCCTAAAGATATAATTCTAAATGTAGCACGCTTATGAAAACAATACCACGAGAACAAGAACTGTGAACAAATTAAACCTAAAGCAATTATATTAAGAGTTTATGTAAAGAAAATCTATCTGCTTGATTACATCTACAAAAATATGCTGTGTACAATTATTATTATAACAGTTTATTTACATAATATGGGATAGCCGTTCATAGCAAATATAAGATTCCAATAGACGATAGTTTTAATAGCTGTTTTTTGCAGAAAATGTAATACATTCCTTTCTTAAGAAAAATAAGTTTCCAATAAATCAATGGTTATAAGGACTGGCATTTTTGACAGAAATAGGTTAACAATAGACGATGAACTGTCTCATTGATCTAGTAGTCTGCTTGATAAGCGAAAGACATCAGGTCCCCACCCGGGACTTGAACGAATTCAAGTCCCGGGTGGGGAGGATTCAAAAGTGGTATTGAGTTTTCTGTTTAAGAAAATCTCAGTATTTGCCCCAGGGATATTGGCGGTATTTTCCAACCCTGTGACTGTAACCAACTCATGTTTAAAAAAAACTAGCTGAACCCGCGACTTCGTCTTCGTGGAATGTTTTTTGGGTAGCAAATTCATTAATTTAGGCAAATTGCTTTACAATCAACCAGCAATCCCCCAAGAGGTGCGTAAATTCTTAGCCGACCTCTACTCGGCAAAAGGAATTCCTACCAAATTTCAAGTATCTACGGCTCATGCTTCCAGAGATATCGTGATGAGTCAATAGATACCTGGTTATCTCTTTTATATATAAAGATGAGTTCTTTTTTAACAAAATCTAGGTTAGGCTATACCTACGCTGGCTGCTTCTACATATGTACAAAATCTCATTACTGGATGTAATCAATCATTAGGTGGCACGCAGCGTGACGCGACAGTTGGGGGCAGTACACAAAATTAATTAACGCCAATGTCAATATGATGAGTCCTTATGTTGAATGTGTTACCTGTTCCCACACTACTTCAATGTTATTTATTCTCATTTTGTACAATAAGATACGTCCAAAACGGATTGCCATTTTGAGGATCGGACTGGGCCGGAAGGGCCCGGGTGGCTGACAAGCCGGGGCCCGAGACTAGATGATAGTAGGTAGGATATTTTCGGAAAATCCAGAGATACACAAATTAAGATAAAAAATTATTATCAACGATGTAATAAAGCAACCAATGAGTGCTTGGATACTTTGGCAATGATCTATTTTTGGATTTTGTACAAGGTGGGCCAAAAGACCCGCTACCTTTTTGTTTGCCTCTGACTTAGCTATTTTTTTTCATTATGATTGGAACATTTTATCCACTAAATTATGACCGCGATTTGCTATGATACTTTTGGCTCTTTTTAAGGCATTCATGACATCAACATCTCAGACTGAATTTCTTCAATTTCGTGACATTTATTGTTTTTAAGACGTTGAATCGTTTGGGGCACTTTCATATATTTTTTTTTTCATATATTTTAACTTTTAAAAAGCGATAAGAAAATGTCTGGTCCTGTTAAATTCAGAGATCTGGTTGGTCATACTAAATCGCCATTTCGCGAAATTAATCTTAGTGGAAAAACGTAATTGAATAATTGAATTGTCGAACGGGTTGTGTGTGTTGTGGCACTACCTTGCAAAAACCACATTTCCTCTAGTCCTTGCTCTTCCATTTCAGGCACAAGAAAATTTCTGTAGCTTAAAATTTACGGAACTTTAGAATATAAAAAACTGAAATCATTACTAAAGTGACTAGCAATTATGTAAAGATTTGTTAAATTAGAAAAGAAAAAAACTGTATTTAATTAAATCTGTTAACCTGGTTGTGTTTCGCTCCGATTTTGAGGATCCTCAAGCTTTTAAGATGTAGGCGTGAAGAAAAGCCTGGATTACTTCAAAGCCTTTGTTCGTAATTCGATTTTGTTTTTATTTTTCGGTTTGTCGGAACCAGATTTATATTTATATGCCGCTGAAAATTTCCGGAGGTGGCGAAATGAACATAATTTCTCTCTAATTGTATGAACGAACTATCTGAAGCATTTTTACATTTAGGTCGCAAGAGCTAGGAGCTAGCCTGTGTAGGCCTTCTCTCCTACAGTTTCCGCAACAAGCCAGGTCCGTGTGGGGCCCGTGCTGGCCCGGGCGGGCAATTGCCACCCCGACTATATGGCCAGTCCGACGCTGGCCATTCCACAGTGCTCTCACCAAGTGCAAACTATTATATTTTAGTTTATCACGTTTCCTATCAACGTCAACTGATTGTTTTTAGAGTCATCGTCGTCGTCGTCGTCGTCGCTTCAACCGATGGACGTCCACTGCTGGACATAGGTCTCACGTAATGGATGTCCACAAGGCCCGATCTTGCGCTGCCTAGCTCCAGCGGCTACCGGCGACCCTCTTTATGTCGTCGGTCCTTGTGGGGGGTCTCCCTACACTGCGCCGCCCGGTGCGGGGTCGCCACTCCAGCACCTTCGGGCCCCAACGTCCATCGGTCCGTCGGACTATGTGCCCCGCCCATAGCCACTTCAGGTTCGCGATTCGTAGGGCTATGTCGATGACTTTGGTTCTGCTACGGATCTTCTCATTTCTGATTTGATCACGTAGAGAAATTCCGAGCATAACCCTCTCCATCGCACGCTGACCGACTCTGAGCTTTTGTATGAGGCCCATAGTCAGCGACCACGTTAAAGAGTATAAAAGATATACGATGTAGTATAAATAGTTTAACATATTTATCAAAATTTAAAGTATTTAATCTAATGTTTCGATGAACGTTACAAAAAAGTTTTCTTAATAAAAACTTTTATATTAGTTACCCTGACCTTAGATACTAAATCTGAAACTTTCATCAATGGCGTAATGTTGCAAGTACTTTCTTCGATAGTAGACGTACTGAGTTCGATTCTCTACAGGGTAAAATCAGTAAAAGAAAAGTTATCTCTTAAAGGGTTTGCACGCAACCAAACTTAATCAGTATTAATTGTGAGCAATAAAAATAAATATTAAAACACTATATAGCTACTACACATACTACAGATCGACGTTCTTATCGTCTACTAATACACGAAGATTAAACTTTTAAAGCACTTATTTCATCCATCTAAGTTCCTATCCACCTAAACAGCAGCAGTTTTTAAAATTGATCGCGCACGTGCCCCGCAATACCTGCCCCTGCTTACGACGACCGATCCATTACTCCTAAGCCAATTACTGAAAACTACTTACAGCGAACTTGGTTTTACAAATTTAAGACTTTTCACTAACTCTTACAATTTATCGGTTGAAATATATGGATATATAAATAATACGAGTACACTAGAGAAAACAAGAATATACATTTTTCATTTTGTATAGATCGAGACTTGATGTTAATACAGCTTTTAGTAGGAATTAAAAAGATTTTTAAATCATTTGTTATAATCAGTATGAAGCTATATAATATTCATTATTAACCAGAGGTCCATTATGGAAAAAAGAAATCCACCACGCTGCTTCATTAAGCCATCATGACTTCTAATTAAAGTCCTATGTATACTGTGATATAAATGCTGTCGAAATACATTTGTCTAATGAATGATCTAATCATTTATTGCAGAATGTCCTCCCTCTGTTGAATATCTCCTGCTCATAACTTCGTTTAACTTTCATAGAATACTTGACTGTTCATTGGAGCCCTACCAGAATCTCCTTGGAGACAAACAACCAACACTTCACCATGTTAACTTAACATTCAGAATTATGACTGAAAAGATACAAGAGTTGGTTCAGATAACATATTACTGTGTGAGTTTCTATTTAGTTATAGCTCATATTCAGTGTTAACCATTTACAAATATCCGAAGATATCTATGACGAATACTATGGCTACAAAACTAAATACCCAATAATATGCTATAGGTGGCTTTTTTTCAATAATGGCATGTGGATCTTTTTGGCGACTTATCTCAACCCAAATAGTTTAACATCGCTGCTTTGGATGTATAGCAGGCAATTCAAATAAGCAAATTTGACAGGAGGGTCGTTTCAAAACTTTTCTTATTCTTTTAATTATAGGCCTTTACGTATGACATTTGGACTCACAGAACTTCAACTTCGCCAGTGTCATGTGGGTTAGAAAATTTAACAAAACGTTTATATCAACCTGACATAATCTCATTTTGTGTTGCCACTACGTCATTTTTTTGATTAAAATATGAGTTTCTAAAACAAAAAATAACCTTAACTAAAATTTTACAATATTTGAATTGTGTATTAATGTCCGAAACAGCGATATTTTGCACTTAAATCCTTTATCAAAGACAGTAAAACAGTATCGTCTAGAAAGAGTTTTAAATGTTCATCAGCACTAACTACTTCTTTTGGCACTTCAATGATCGGTACAGAATCATGTTGGATGTAACTGACTAAAAAAATATAAGAATTGTAAGAAGACCTTATTTTGAAAAAATACAAAGATTATTTAATTGCGGGTTGGTTCCGTTGTATGCTTATAAAAAGGCGCGGGCGATTTTTTTTTAATTTTTGGATAGATCACAACGCTCTGCAAAAGTACGATAAATTTAGTGTTACTAACCGATAATTTGTGGTATAAACAAAAAAAAACGTCAATTTATACTTTTCTGTCTGTCCATAAATAATGTTTTTATACGTTATCCACATTCTAACGACAGTCTATAAAAACGTATTTATATGTTTCCCGGAAACAATGTATTAAGTACTGAATTACTATTATTTACATTTAAAGAAATATCATAACAACTGTGATCATTTTGTGTCATCTAGGAACGATACCTTCAGAAGAAAAGCGACAAGAGTACCTCACGGTTAAAGAAATACACTGTCCGGCCACAGCTACAGGAGAACTGGACTGCGACACCCATCAATGTTTTGGTCCCTGCTGATCCTTGCCCATCGTAAGTCTATACCCTGACATAACATATCGCTGGTTTGGACGAATAAATCAAAATTATCTAAATATTAGTTAAGTTTTTTTTTATTGCTGACAGAATAACGCTTGAGTGTGATCTCACCTGATGGTAAGTGATGATACAGTTTAAGATGGAAGCGCGCTAATCTGTTAAGAGGCGATATACCCGTTACGGTTTGTACACAGCATCGACCCGACACACAAATCTCTTTGGTTGGCGGTACGTTTTTGCTGTTAGGGTGGTAACTAGCCACGGCCGAAGACAAAATAGAAAATACAATTTCCTTAATTCGTCCTACCGGGGATCGCACCCGGGCTTCCGCTAGCAAAGCGAATACTCGCACCACTGCGCCAGCGAGGCCCTCAAAAGTACAAAACAAAATGCAGATTAGTATATATTTTCTTTTGATAAAATCTCATATGCTAATCAACATGAGTGCCACTATGGCATCACAAAATGTCATTGGTTGATTTTCATAAAACTACACAATATATTGCTCATATGTTAAAGTGGCACATACGTTTTAACATATAGACGTATTCGTGTACTAATTTTACGCGGATGGGTGGTTGTACGAAAAGAAAGAACTCCAAATATCCTCATCTGATTTTAGGCAACTTATAAACTGTAATTCCTACGGCAACAGAACATTATGGTCAGTTTAGTTTCGAAACAACTACACAGATTATGACAGGAATTTCTATACTTAGGTCACTTTTTCGAAACGAGGAAGGTGTGTGACATAAGACGTAACCGCGCTAGTGTATGTTTAAAAAGAAGGGAATACGAGTTTAGAGTATTTAAATAAAAAAAAACCTGGTGTGTGCTTAATACACACGACAGAAGTGAAATTCCTCATCGATCCGAGGAATGACGTGTACACCCGTGAGAGTTGGTCGCGTCCACAGTGGAGGTATTTTCCGTCAGCTGGCGAGAAGGATGTTTCGCCTAGCGGACAACTACCCGCACACACACACCTCCACGGAATTGCCAGTCACCACCCTAGAGTGGCGAATACTGGGCGTCACCTGCCTCGTGAGCTACTGCTGTCTCCATCTTCCGGCATGGGCGCTGACGGCCTAGACATTTGGAATGACATTTGCTGGATTAGACCAGACTAGACCGCTGGCGTCGTCGACGAGAACCAATCCGTTTGAACACTACGGACAACAATAAATTACCGATGCTCGAGGCTATGGTAATGTGGCAAATACGCCGAGGCCTGTTATCCTCAACCAGACTTGATACCAACCTAAAAGAGTTGAATATCTCTCTGGCTCCCTTAGTCGACGAGAGCGGACTTTACTCGAACGAGCGTTACCAAGCCGAGCGTTTCAGCCCAGTCTCATTCAGTACGTAGAAGATAAATTGCTGCAGCTCGCCTGAAGAATGTTAATAGTTCTACATAAAAAAATATGCCAAAAATACTACTACATTCTTTAAATGTTATACCATGTGTTAAACTATCTTAACATAGTCTTAATATCTTTTAAACTCCAGTTCACGCCGCGAAGTACGTAAAAGTTAAGTTAGCCTGAACTGTAGGCTAGTTCTACCCAACGCCAACTTAGCTTAGTAAACTTTATTGCTCTTTTATTTAAGAGTAACGTTTTTATTAGTATATTTAATTGAACCTCATGATTTAATCTATTATTTTCATAAAGTATGATACAACTAGGTTCGAATGTATATAATGATAATTCATTACATATTATCACGGTTTTATTCATGTAATCGCACATTGCAGAGTTATATCATTTATTTATTATGAAATAATATTTATCAGTGGTTTCTACACTGGAACTGGCTCATTGGTCAAGTGGTTACCATGTTCGACTTCAGACATGAGGCCCTGTGTTCGAGTCCTGGGTCGGCCCAATACAAAAATTAATATTGAGTTTTCTATTAAGATTTTCTCAATATTAGCACGAAGTTTGGAAGGTGGCGATTTGCTGCACCTGCTTACCTACGAGAGCATGTTAAGCCATCGGTCCTGCGCCTGATCTCTCTCCGATCGTGTCGGATTTAATCACCTCAGACTATGAGAGTGAATGGATAGTGGGTGCACATGTGTACTATGCCTGACAATCCGCAGTGGAGCAGCGTGACAGGTCTATGCTCTAAAAATCCTCTCACATAAGAGTGACGAGGCCTATGCCCAGCAGTGGGACGTTAATGGGCTGCAATTTACCGTTTTTCCTGGAAGTGCCTGTTTTATGAAAACAACTTCCAATATATAGGCAAAAATCAAGACAACCGCCGGATTGACTTGAAATTTATCAGTGGCTTTTATCCACAACATTTCCACATGATCGGGAACTACGTGGGTAACAAGGCGGGAAACAGTAACCACATTAATGTCTGTAATTATTTCAATTTTAGTGTTTGGGATTCGTGTACTTATTTAGAGTTTTTTGTTTTACATGGTTTTTATTTACAAAAATATAATATGAGGTAATCAAAGAAAATCAAATTAACCCAAAAGGGAATTGAACTTACAAGTTCAACTATTCATGTAAGTACTGTTACCACTAAACGAATGAGAAATTGAATTTTCTTTGTTCATGGTACCGGTAGAAATTGTAAAAAAGACGAGTTAAAAGCTTAAGCTATTTCAAGCCAACTTTAAGCCCTACAAGGAAGGACTTTAATTAGCGCACACATAAACTGTTTTCAAACATATTTTATTCATTTTCACATAACTTAACGTAAAAATCTCTAAAATTAAAGCTTATTTAAGGTTATATATAACATTGTTAAGAATATTAAATCTGAATATACCTGAACAAATGTGGACTTTCAAGTAAGTATTTTATTTAGTATTACTATATTTTTATTTATTTATTTATTTATGCACCAAAAAGGAAGTCACAGTAATAAGAAATTAAAGTTAGTACACATAGGATACCTTATCCCTTTGGACAGATCTCTTTCCTCTTTATTGTATTTTATATACCAACCTCTGAGCACAGATTACTACTGTCGTAGTTAGTCCCGTAGTTCCTGATCTTGTGGAAATATGCATGGGAAAATTCAGATCGAATTGCCGTTAATAACCATTCTTGAATCCACAGAAACATAGACAAACATTTTTTTATCTCAATCGTCTGTTTAACTGTCGTGTAGGCGAAGTTTAATCACGTAAAATAATATATATAGTAATATGCTTGCTCGCCGTTTTGCAAGGTGCTCTACTGGGGTTAAGGTAACTTTGTTTAAAGCCTACTGCATCAGTTTCTATAAATCACAGTTAAGGCTACAGTATACCAAAGAGGTCTTTAACACTCTCAGAGTACAATACAACAATGCCCTTCGCATCCTGCTAGGAATGCCAAGGTTTTGCAGTGCTTCAGCTATGTTTGCCAACGCTGGCGTTTCCGACTTCTATGCGATTATACGCAACAAAATCGCTGGCTTTTGCGAGACTGTTCGCAATTGCGAGAACTCATTAGAATCGTTGTTCAGTTATCCCCTGATAACGTATTCTTTCGTAACTGGTTGAGAATGCACCAGACGAGAAATATAATTTTTTTGGAATTGCATAACTATAATTTTTGGTTTTGCAGTAATTATTTAATTTTAATTTTGACATTCTTCACTTTATTAATTAATTTTTATTTTATTTTATTTTCGACCTATAATTTACTTATACTTATAAAACTAAATTTAATTTGATTTTATTTAATTGTGAACTCTCCCTTGTGTTTATGTGTTTTTCTGTACATTTTATTTATAAAGGTACATAAATGATACATCCGTACGTTCATAAGCAGCATTGTTACGTGTCTACAAACTAAGAAAAATAAATGCGTAAAAATACTAATGCTAAAACCTAAAAGATACAATAAAAACTATAATTAAAAGTGCGTGCGTACAAAGTGCACATGTCAGTAGTAAAACTTCTTTGGCAAACAAATTTTTAGTCTTGTTTATATTTATACAAATCTAAAACTTTAGATTTCCGAGACTCGGAGGGAAAAAGGAAGATTTATTAGGAATTTAATTAATTTAAATGTCATTAAAACATTAAAAGTGTCGAAAATTAATACAAATAATTTATTGAAATCTCAAATGACGAATTGTAAATAAAAACATGACGTGTTTTTTGTCAATATTAGAAATTATATTTTGTTTTTCAAAATAGAAATATGTGAAATATTTTTATTTTAAATTTTATGAAAAATTGTACATTAAATTATTAAATGACGAGTGGCGAATTAAAAAGCCACATGTTATTTGTAAATATTAAAACTACATAACCTTCAAACGAATTAGCATAAAACACGCTGCACATCTATGTGAAGCTAGTCATGCGGTTCATCAGAAAAATGTTACCCTCATGCGCCTAAAGAAATTTCACTTCAAAAATAGTTACTAAGACTAATTAGTCTTAGTGAATATATTAAGGGATCGGGACCTGTAGATAAGACGACATTCTAAGTTCGCCAGTATGCTTAAAAATATAAGGGAATGATGTTTCATATCGAAATGTCACGTGATCACATGAACATAAAGTATCACTTTATACTAATAATAATAAAGATCTTTATTTACAGAAAATGTGTCGTTTACATAATATCGGACATAAGTTATAATTTAAAATATATGAACATTTCTGTGAATGGCGTAAAACTCAGTTCGAAGCTGCTTTTGAGTTCGTACCTTAATACGTCTGCTGCCAACACCAGAGTAAAAACATAATAAAAGTTGATAATAAAAAGAAAGAGCAAAAACACAATAATAACAATAATAAATCAAATCAAATCAAATCAAATCNAGCTTAAGGGAGATGTTCTAAAAAAGTTCGGACGCTAAATACTTGCATATAGGTTATACTAGCACTCAAAAAAAACGCAGCTAAAATATGATTATAATAAAACAATTAACAATTGTCCAATTTGTGTTGGACTTTTGCACATTTAGAAGCCACTGTTTGTACAGGGCTTTAAAATTTCCCACGCATTATATAATAATAATGTTATAAAGTTAAAGAGTTTACTTGATTGCGCTAATCTCAAAAGAACTGATCCGATTTGAAAAATTCTTTCAACGTTAGATAGCCCATTTATCGAAGAAAGCTATAGGTTTTATATTATCACGCTAAGCTATTAAGGAGCTTTGCACCAATGAAAAGTATTTCAAAATCGGGGTTTACCCCTTTTGAGACCTTTCGCTGCGTAATCTATTAAAGTTTCGCAAAAGTCGTGTGTGACAGAATTGTTACCCTTTAAAAGTTATAAAAATTAGTCATAAACAAACTGCAATGTTCTAATAATTCGATGTAGCGTTATCGTACTTAGAATATCATCTTGACTAGGGGAGCAGGTGTCTTTTGTAAAGTAACTTTTATTACAATATTATTTTTAGTGTAACATTTGTGATGCATAAATTTTATTCCTAGTTGTGTTGAAGCCCGTTGGTTGTCCAGAGTGAGTGAGATTCCTGAAGTGCCATTTGATAAAGTAATGGCTGTAAGTGCTCTGAAGGAGCTAGCAGAAGAACCAGCCTTTGAAAGAAGCGACAGAATCCATCTTCTGACTGAATGCCGAGTGCCTCGTAGCAGATTAATACTAGCAAGAAGATATATGCAATATTAATGCTAACATTATTATTTTACGAAAACATTTCACTGTTTTTATCTAGTGTTTTACCATATCGACGCTGGAAAGTAAACACGTTTTAGAAGATGTCGCTGGCACAGTGGTGCGAGTTCGTGCTTAGCTAGTATAGGCCCCGGGTTCGATCTTTGATAGGACGAGTTCAGGAACTTGCATTTTCTAATTTTTCTGAGCCTGGACTGATAGTAGGATTTGGTCTTGGCTAATTACCACCATACCGCCAAAGACGTACCGCCAAGAACAAGATTTGTTAGTTGTAATAGCATGTCATCAATAACCAATAACCTGTCATCAATAAAAAGTACTAATCAACAAATCAAAAATTGTATATATATAATAACTTCCGTATTTATCGACTAGGATTATCATTTTTGGACACCAAATTTATATTTGTTGACGGCATTATCCTAAAGTTTAATGAGTTACTTTGTGATTACTTTCCAGAGTCCATATGTAAATAAAATTGTTAATGTTGTTGTAAAATCGACTTCGACAAATAAATAGTTCAAAACGAAAAATTATGTAAACAGTAAAAAAGCTATTGCATATTCCTGAATTTACAACTTACATCATCATCAGTTGTATTATAAAGTTTATTATTATTTGTAAAACATATTGGTTGTATGACTGACTCACAGACAGGAATGTTACTGTTTTTATCTTTATTCATTATGTGTTTATAATATATTTTAATTGAAAATCTCTAACGTGTTCTGTAAATTTAGATAGTAGAAGGCAAGACATATAATTCAAAATAATGAGACAACAAAAGCCTTAATTGAATTGGTTCCTGTAAACATTACTCTATACTAATGCTATAAAAAGTTAAAGAGTTTACTTGCTTGATTGCGCTAATCTCAAAACTACTGATCCGATTTGAAAAATTCTTTCAACGTTGGATAGCCCCTTTTATCGAAGAAAGCTATAGGTTATATATTATCACGCTAAGACTAATAGGAGCTTTGCACCAATGAAGAATATTTCAAAATCGGGGTTTACCCCTTTTGAGAACATCCGCTGCGTAATCTGTTAAAGTTTCGCAAAAGTCGTGTATGACAGAATAGTTACCCTTTAAAAGTTATAAAAATTAGTCTCGAACAGCATATGGCTATCTTTTAAGGCTGGCACACTAAACCCTTTTTTATGCTAACTAAATTTGTTCTACAAATAATGCATTATTTGTGAACTGCGGAGAAGCCATTAGAGGAAAATTAATCTTACGAGGTTAGCGCGCTCCCATTTTAGACTGTATCAAGTGAAATCACACCACCATAATCAATTAAAAAAGTTGAATCTATAAAAAATATTAAAGCGGGAGTATGATATAAACAGGCGTGGATATATCTACGAATTCCGGTAGAGCAATAGTGAAGTGCTTCCGGTAACTGACGCCCTATTGTTTCCCTTTCACTTGTGTTATAAGACGTACAAATGAGGGGAAAAGATTTATTCTCCGCTAAATGTAGCCTACGACTCAGTTTAACATCACTAGAAATAAAAGAAAGTATTAAATTTATAAAAAAAAATCAAGTCCTACCTTTTTGTTCTTACATACTATACAAAAATTTAACACATCATTTGATTACTTTTGTGTATAAAGAAATATTTTATAATATCAGTATAATAAAATACATTAAAGTACGTTTTGTAATGTGAAGCCGGGGCGAGTCGCTAGTAAAATATATAGATAGAGTTGAACCTGGTAAACATTAATTCTCTGAAATTTGCCTCGAATTTGTGCCGTTAAACCTAAAGGGGTAACTAACCTGTAAGAATACGCTAGAAACATTTACAGCTGAAACATTTCCAGTTTTCCCGGAAGCGGTTTTTCTCACTTTTTCAAGATATTTATCTGAGAATCGCTGAGAGAAAAAGGATTTTCTTTTGCACTATTTATTCTCACCATTTCAGTATTTGTTCCACATTTTCAAATAAGTAAAAGTGTTTTGATTTGTTTTAACTATCTAAACCTGATCAAGAGTCGATGTGGCTTAATGTTATATCATTTATACTTGTGTAATATCTCAGTTCTGGCGGAAACTTTGGAATAAATTATAACAACCAAAATTGTCTTATAACATCCAAGGATGATATTATGGACAGTAAAAGCAAAAATTTTATTTACAGAGCTGGATGAAAATATATTTTACCTAGACATAATAATCTTGACAAAATATTCTTTATTCAAGTAGGCTCAAAAAGTACTTTTGAGTCGTCAGTAGTCTGTCCGTTGGTAACAAATATACCACAGGTTCGGAAAGTTGATTCCGCTGAGATTAAACCGGCAAGAAACTCAACGGTTACTCCTTTAAACATAGTTTTTGTAAGTTACAATGTGTTTAGCTTTCGTGTGCAACTGGAATCAAGTCCAAACATCCTTGTCCCTTTAATAATCAAAATATTACAATATGCTTTTCGTAATAGGACTTTTAACATGATTCTTAAAAATATGTAAAGGCAAACTCGGAAATGATTCGGGTATCTTATTAAAAATGCGTATGCTCAACCCGACAAATGATTTCTGAACCTTCGTCGCTTTAAAACATTACAAGTTTGTTTTTATTTCTTTTATTAAAATTGTGTATTTCGCTTCTTTTGCCCTATAAGTTAATATTATCACGGATATATAAAATGTTATTCAATATATATTGGGACGAGACTGTGAGCATTTTGCCTTAGGGAAACCCGTGATCCAAATTGAAAGAGAATAATGGACGTAGAAGTTTTTTTAATGTGAAAATGGCAGCTTCGATGGTCCAATGGTGCCAGTACAGGCTTCGTTAACAGAGGCTTCGACCGTAGCTGGAAACCACCGTAATTGCAAAGACGTGCCGCTATGCAAAACATTTGCATTCCCGTACAATGATGTATAAAAATGATAAGGTAAATTATCTCTTACCAAATTAGCTCACTCCTGTCTTAGATTACAGTAAAGTACTATCACGTAAGATTACAGTAAAGCCTCCGTGAATCTTCCGTCGGACTATTCCGGGACACCGGGGCAGAATGCGAAAGTTTAACACCCGGTGTCTCACTAATGGACGAAGAGGGTTCCGCTGGGTTTTAGTGGGTATTGCGAGACCATCCATCGCCGAGTCCCACACTCCAGACTGGTCACCGGTCAGGGTTAGTGCGTAAATAGCATTTCCCAGCGACAAAAAAAAGGGGCTAACCCTACCTCGACAACTTTGTCATGATCTTACAGGTGAGATTGCAATCTAATGCGAATTCATAAAAAATAACGACAGCAAAACTATAAGGAAAGCGACATTTGCGCTTTTATAACCTCTGTACAATGAAATTCTTTGGAAACATTAAATTACTTCCCCACAATGGAACCGACGGTCGGTGGAGAAATTTCAAATAGTTAAAAACTCCGAAAGGACCAATCTCAACTTTGATTCAATTTTAAATTAAACTTGGACGCTCCTGGATGCTTTAATAAAATCAAATGTAACTTATCTTATTTACATACTTGCCGTATATACTTATATTGTTCAAATACACAATAACATTACCCCCGTTCTTTTTATACCACTGTAAATAATATAACGGAAATGTCTAGGACTGTCCGTAAAGTCTAATACAAAATGTACCTTGAGGGTAGAAATACACTAATGAATAACCTGTGTATAACAAATTTGTAATCATTGCGGACTCTGTTATTATCCTTTATTTAACGATTTATTTTAATACATACCCTATACACGACGTATTCTGCCAATTATTCTCACTTTTTACCTTGTTCAAACGATATAACATATTTATTCCAAAGTGTCACGTAACATATTACTTGGTATATAATATTCTTGATCCCTCCAGTTTTGTTGTATCACGTTTGCACTGTTTATACTATTTTAGTCGTTAATCTAATGGATAATTTGTTCCAAAGTTAAAGTGCTATATCCACTTTTTTCAGACAGCACATCAAGCCTAAATTGGGGAAAAAGTATTAATTTTTGGGATGATTTTAATCGTTGATCTAAAATTAAATTTTACGCAAGATCGTAATCCAATCATGCTTTTCTGGGAGCATGTGAAGCCTGCACCTATTCTTTCTTTGATAGAAAATAGCATAATTAGAATGGTTCACCGATGTACTTCGAAGAATTACAATGCTAAAGCGGTAATGAGTAAAGTAAATAGGTTAAGGAATCTATCTATATAAAGTAGAGGTCCTCGGCTCGTAGACAAGTCACTTTCGAAGATTGCTAACGCTTATTTTCCATACATTGGGAATGACGTTTCATTTTTCCATAAGTTTCGATATGAAACGTCATTCCCATACATTTTCTGTGCATTAACAATCTTCGAAAGCGACTTTTCAACGGGTTCTGGACATATAACTTACGCTAATATCGTTATAGTTATGAAACCCGCTCGTTATTTAATGAGGGAGACCTATCTAATGCAATGAAATTTCCACGTTCTTTGTTTAGGTATAATAAGTACCAAAAAATACTTCTTTCTTAGCGTAGTTATGAATGAACGGAGGACTAGATTTCCATGATTTGCAATTATATTTATAAATATATCAGGTACAGTACGTACCTTTTTACGATCACTCCGAGAATCTAGAGTAAAATATACCCATCAATATGTAATTCCACATCTGAAAACATTTCCCAAAACATTGTACACTTTAATCTAGGACATCGTGATCTAAAGCCAATAACTCTAAATTGACATATTACATACTTTGAACTTACTTACTTGCTATCTTACAATAATAAATAATTAAAACAACGGAAAACGCAAGTGCTAAAAAACGACAGTCTTTTTGACCTCACCATACATGTATATGCTCCTCTGGAAGAACAAAGCTCGTATTCGTTAGCTTTAATTAAAAAAGTTCCCGGTTCTACTGTAACTTCCTGTTCTTTTCCCAGGATATCTAATTAGTGTCAAAGTATATAAGACTGACTGCGATAAGTTTTAATAAAATTTAGCAGATTAAACGTGCAACTTTATGAATATTCAGTTATTCGTGCGGAAACTACCGTTTTATGTTGATTAAATTATGTAGTTACTTGTTTTAGGCATTATTAGAAAAATTAAAAGTGCGTGCGTACAAAGTACACCTGCCAAAAGTGAAACTTCTTTGGCAAATAAATTTTGAAGCCTTGTTTATATTTATACAAATTTAAAACTTCAGATTTCCGAGACTGAGAGGGAGGGAAAAAGGAAGATATATCAGAAATTTAATGAATTTGTCATTACAATATTAAGTGTCGAAAATTAATACAAATAATTTATTGAAATCTGAAATGAATAATTAAAAAAATAAAATTCCTTCTGTTTTTTGTAAATATTAGAAATTATTAATTTTTTTTTTATTAAAATTTAGAAAAGAGAATTTATGATTTTTTTTTTATTTTATGAAAAATAGTGTCCTAAATGATTAAGTGACGAGTGACAAATTAAAATGCCACATGTTATTTGTAAATAGTAAAACTACTTAACCATCAAATGATTTAGCATGTTAAACGCTGCTGCAATTCGTGACGCAAAAATTTTACCCTCAGGCGTCTAAAGAAGTTTCATTTCAAAAGTATTGAATATTGTTTTAAAGTAAAATACGAAATGTTTTTATAAGATTTTAACCAATCAAACCTTAAAAATCGGATATTCAAAGAAACTATATAATAACTTTATGCCGTGTTACAGTGCATTTAATCAATATTACTTGCATGTGCATTACTTATCACGCGATAAACCGCTACTTACACAACATTTTTTTACAATATAAGAATATAAACATTAGATAGATAGAATGATAGAAAATACTTTATTGTACACCACACAGGAAACATAGAACAGAAACAAGGTAAAAGAGAAAAGAAAATAATGTACAAGAAGGTGGCCTTATCGCTACGCAGCGATTTCTACCAGGCAACCTTTGGGTTAGAAATATTGCTTAAATGGAATGTGGTAGGGGGTATGGTAAACATAAATAAATATAAAAAACTTACTCATATATATATATATATATATATATATACATACATTTCATATAGATCATACATACACATATACATACATACCTAACATATATATAGATAAGAATATACAAATGTCTTGAAAAATTTTTAAACGTTTTTAATAAGTGAAAGTCAATTAATAATCGTCTTAACTACAAAGTGACAAGTAATGCGCTTTTACCTGCCTTTTAAATATATCCAGAGATTTTGCATTTGTAATAGATAGCATAGTTTTTAGAAATACTACACATGACATCATAGTATCTAAATGATTTGTATAAATTAAATTAATCGATAATAAAAACATGTCATTTGCAACATGCTAAAAGTTACATTACGCACTATGTACTTATATAACGTATATACTCTAACGAGCTAGTAATGTAAAATCGTTAGTATATAGTTATTAAAATGACCTACTTATACCTACACTGTGTTGGAAATAATTTATATATTAAATTCTCACCTTATCGGTGATTATAGCATAGTAATACCTTTAATTATGAATACAGTGTAATAATCCAACGTGTAATAATGTATGGTGGTCACCAACCGCGTACATGCAATTAGAAGCGGTGATGTTTTGCTCAAATCGATTCCATGATAATTTGAGCGACCATATTAACCACATCCTACTCTTATTACACTGGCATTGTGGTATATGAACAGAAATTAATACTTAAAATACTGCTACCTCTTTTGAATAGGAAATTAAAAGTTTCTTTATATTCTTTTTCAAATGCACCTTTACGGATTTACTAACTAGTAGGTATATTTAAACAAAACTAGCTGACCCAGCAAACTTAGTACCGCCTCAGAAGCAATAAACAAAAAAACCGAATGATATTTGCAAAATGTTTCTACTTTAAAAAAAATGTGGTAAAAACCTGAACCGGAATAAAAAGGATTCGTAGCAAAAAAACGCGACCTTTACGCCCAGATTCCCGCCAAAGTCCGTAAAATATTATAGTAAGTAGCCGTAGATTAACGTCCCATTGCTGGGCACAGGACTCCTCACTTATATGAGAGAGGGTTTTTATAGTATAGACCCATCACGCTGCTCCACTGCTGATTGGCAGGCATAATACACAAGTGCACTCTCCATTCCTTCACTCGCATAGTCTGATGTGACGGAAATCCAACACGACCGGAGAGGGATCAGGCGCAGGACCGATGGTTTAACGTGATCTCACGTTCAATGGACAATATTTGCAGAAAGAAATTTGACTCTTTGTCACATATATGTTTTTTAGGCGAGATAGTACTTAACAGTCAATATTAAAAAAAAATCTTATTTTACTTCTAGTGGTAAAAAATGTACTTAAAACTAATTTGAATTGTGAATAGAGCATGAAGTATGCCTTAAGCTGAAATTAACCTGTAGCCGTATCTCAAGAGCGATACAATATAAGTTACAAGTCCATCAAAAAGGATTAAACAGATATGTGTTCGTTTCTTATACAATGGTGCTGCCACACTGCTGTTTAAATGTTAGAAATTGTTACATTATGTTACAGTATATTTTAAGTGCTCCTACACCGACAGAAATGTCTACAAACATATTATTTAATAACAATTTTTTAAAAATGAATGAATAATGAGAATGATACCAACATTACCTAACATGAAAACATCTTTTAAGATTGTGATCAAATGTTTGTTAGAAAATGTTTACCAACAATAAATATTTTTAAACTACCGTGTGGCAGCATCACAACATTACATTTTAACAAAAATGTGATACACCAGCTAAAATCCACCAGAGAAATTAATTTCATTTATATTCATCTTACTCTTCCAATTCGTATTACAATATTGTTATCCCAGAGCGCAGGACAGGACACTGAGGTTCCGCTGGGTTTTAGTGGGTATTCTGTTCTTCAGCGAATCCCACACTCCTGGATGAAAGTATGACTTTCAGCCGGGGTGCGTAAATGCATTTCCCAGCGAAAAAAAAAAGTTTATAATAAATACCGAGCAGTTTTATTTCGCTTTCATTTTAAAACTGCACTTTCCAACAGGGCCCTTACCACACATGGGGCATATGACGTCACTAAAACTTTCAGCCTGGAAGTGATTTACATAATCTTCTTGAACTCAGTCTGAAATTAACAATGAGCTTAAATCTCCACTTGTTACAATTTGATAAGGAGTGGAGACGTCTTTGCGGGTAACATACTTTCGACACATTACCATTAGCCTAGTCGAATTAGGATTTGACAATGCATTAGGTAATTGTAAGTAGCAATTTTATTTCAAGGATCGTCGGCGGGGGTCACCGATGTCCGCCATCTTGAATTTTAGAGCGATTTTTTTTTATTTTTCAGTGACTTGCTTATTTTAAAATTTACGTGAAAAATTGTAATAAGCAAAGTTGTTCGGAATAAAATTTCCTACAGTTATGGTCATTATCAATTTCTTCCTAATTAATATTTTTCGAATTAGACCATAAAGATGGGGGTAATTTTAAACTGTATTCGTTTTTAGGAGAAAAATAGTAAAAATCCAAGTAGTTCGGTATATAATTTCTTACAAATTTGGTCGTTATCAATTTTTTCCTAAGAAGGAGTGATATTTTTTACAATATTCTTATTATCATGAACCGTATGTTTTCAATTTTACGCGAAAAATGATAATAAGCAAAGTTGTTTGGATTTAAATAATGTTCCCCTCGGTTGCTAATCGAAAAATATCGATCTTAAAAAAAACTTTATCAGGGCTAAAATCAATTAGTATCGTTTTTATACTGCTTTTTTCTTTGGCGTAAACGTTGTATAAAAACAAAAGTAATAAAAAAAAATCATAGACACTTAAAACTTCAACTTTTTAATCTTAATTCAAGTAGCTTAAAGTGACAACCACGCAGCGTTTATCGTAAATTTGCGACGTTTGAAACAACTCGAAGAAAGTTTGTTATTTCGTCGAATCTGCCGCGATTTCTGTGCAGCGTTTTAAAAATAAATTACAAACAGACCTCTTGTTCTTACTGGATGTCAAATGGGAGTATTGAAAATTGTACCCTTTGTTTAAGAATTAAAGTTGAATTTTATTAAACATCATTAACATCTATCATGATATTGTGACGATTGTTGTTACGTCTTCCAATTTTAAAAGTTTCAGAATATGACATTCGTAGTTCAAACTCTATTTGTTATATAAAGGCAATTTTATAATAAACAATATGCCATAGGTTTAGAAAAATGATTTCTATGTCAAGAAGTACATCTAAATATAACAACTCTATTTGTTTACACGACTTACTAATGGAATCCTCTGCCTTCATATTCCTTGGTGGAATTCATTATTCGTTTCTTTGGTCTAACTCTCTGACAATGTTTAAGCGGCCCTCTCAGGAAAGCCAGTGGTTTCCTTGTGTTCTCCAAAATATTTGGCCTAAAAGTTATCGACAATATAACTTACAAAGACATTTTTCTACAGTTAAGATTTTAAGACCAAGTTCTCGCAAAAATTGTACTCGGTAAAAGAATAATACTAGACTGCCTATCCTGTTATAAATTTGATTAAAGGAAAGTCTCGAAAAGAGCCATTGAAATTCCTCATACCTAAACTTTTTTAATCTTAATTCTTAAAGCACCTTCCAAGTGACAACTAGGTAGCACTTAATGTGATCTTGCGATACTCCAAACACTTCAAGTTGTAGGAAGTTTGCAAATTTCTCAATTGCGACGCAATTTGTCAAATACTTCTGGAAATTGAGTTAGGGACATCATGCGCTCGTTTTTTTCCTTGAAGTACTCAGTTATTATTACGCTATTCAGAGACTTTTAAGAAAAATTAATATTTACTTTTTTTATAAAGTACAGACAGGATTGCAAGACATTATTCTCGGTGAAGGAGGCCTACGAGCGATAAAAAGAGAATACAATGAATGATCTCTCACATCGTCGAAAACAGCGTGGTAATAGTCGGCGTATATTTGCGCACCTGCTCCCACCTCAGGGAATCCTCAGTCGTATTCACCAGGAACACCAGAGAGGGAATTGATCCTCTGGTGTTTCACTGACGGTTGAAAGATTCCACTGGGTTTTAGTGGATATTACTTTTTAAGGGTTTCATATGCAGATTTCCATTTAAAAATATTAGTGGTTGATAAAGTTACTGCCTATGTAAACTTTTATAATCATAAGGAAATAGGATGCAGCCTTACTCTTTTATGAGACTACCGTAAATATGATTGGTGGTTATTAATTGTGTACAATATCTAAGATAAAACTACAACTACCTAAATAATTAAATGCAATAAAGGAACCCTACTGAGTTTCTTCACAATATACTTGAACTTTGTAGTACACTTTCTATAATGTACTCTCTATCCAAGCAATTGCATTTGTGACCTTCAAACCTTGAACTTGACGTAGATAGATGGCCGTATAGTAACCTTAATACCGTTGTAATAAATAAGCTTAATATACGGGATTCGATCCTTGGCACGTCAACTTGCACGTAATATCGTCAAAGGACGTGACCTTTACCCAAGATATGTCGGCATGGTACTTTCACATGTGTATACCACAGTAGCGAACGTAGAATAAAAACCAGTGTAGCATTAAGTCATATTTATAATATAAAATAATTCGCCTTCAGTTCCTAAATCATTTATAATAATCTTTTGGAACTATTGGAAAATTATAACTTTATAATTCTAATTTCACGTCAATACACACACACCACACACGCTGACATATATCACACACGCTGACACACACCAAACACGCGGATACACACCACACGCAACTACCAACACACACTCACTGACACATACCGCTCACATTGGCACACAGCACACACATTGACACCCACCACACGCACCTACACACACATGCTTATGTTTAACTTTTTAGCTTTTAATTTTTGTTATTTTATTAATATTGTTATTTGATTTTATTATTAGGATCATTTAATTTGTGGATGAGCGAGGAATCCGTAACACGGGTTTCCACCTAGTGCAGTGGCACTTTCAATATATTTGTACTGCATTTTATTTCCCAATAAAACTTTTTTATTATATTTTTTGATCCTCCTAACTAAATATTCTTAAGACTACGACGGTTCTATAATAAATTCCATATACAAATGAATGTTTTTGTTTGCGTTCCTATCTCACGCGTTTTTGTTTACAAATGCCCCTAACATTTAAATTAATGAAGTTAAATATATGTTGTTATAAAATAATAATATTATCCAAAACGAAATAGCGAATTACAATGACCTTTTGCACACTGAACAAGTTGTGTGAAGAGTTAGTTGCCGGACATTAAATTCTTAAAATTTTACTAAAATGCTTATATCTATTTGAATTCCCAGATATTTATTTCGGAAAATTGTATAAACGTTAGGCACAGTTGAAACCTGGCAACGGTATCCCAATGCCATCGTAACGTAATGAGATATGTGCACATCGCTGTCACATACGGAATTGCACGAACGTTACACACATTTCAAAACTTCATAAGGCTTGCGTCCACTTCGATCATCGTAATGTAGTAATTAGACTCCAAATCTTACGTAGATGTCCAAATTTTATTGCCTTCTTTTTGAAGTGAAACTTCATTAGGCGCATGAAGGTAAAATTTTTACGGATGAAACGCATGATTAGCGTCTCGAAGATGTGCAGTGCTTTTTTTGCTAAGTCGTTTCAAGGTTAGGTAGTTTTAATATTTACAAATAACATATGGCATTTTAATTTAATAATTTAATCATTAAATTAAAATGCCACTCATCATTTAATAATTTAATATACTATTTCTCATAATATATAAAATAAAAATATTTTATTAATTCTCTTTTCTAAATTTGAAATTCAAAAACAAAATATAATTAATAATTTCTAATATTGACAAAAAAATACGAGGCATTTTTATTTACAATTCGTCATTAGAATGTTCGATACTTTTAATATTTTAATGACAATTAAATTCATTTCATTCCTAACATACATATCATCCTTTCTCCCCCCTCTAAGTGTCGGAAATCTAAAGTTACTTTGCTACTACTAGTCTAGTGTACTTTGTAAGCACGCGGTTTTAGCATTACATTATTACGTATCTACATTCTCCTAAGTGCAAATAACGTGTTAGAAAGACGATCAGTATTGTAAAAGCATAAAATACTCTGTGCTATTGTAATACTAATCGTCTTTTACATTGGATTGCAACAATATAACGAATATAGAAGATTAGGACAATTTGTTAAATGGATCATAGTGGTATCGATTCAGAATAGGATATCACATAAAGAAGTAGAGATGCGCCCCGGGGCCTTGTCTATATAATATACAACAAGATTGAGAAAAGTGACAAATTCTATAACTTTGCTATTATCTCGAAACTCTTACCTATGTAAGAGTCCCCACTGTAAATGGGAAGATCTCTCTGTCTCTCTCAATCTCCTTAACGTTATAACCCTTTCCATAATTTTAATTTAGCGCTTTATATTTGTTTTTTAATGAGCCCTAAACTAACGAAAACCTTGTATAAATTAAAAATATGTTAAAGATGTCACTAAGATAAATAAATAATTCATTATTCCATAATGATATAACGAGTATACATAAATATATATATATTATCAGATTTGTTACGTTATATTAATTGCAAACTATCTGGAAGCCCTGTCAAATTAGCATACGTGAAAAGCTCTTAACTCAGAGATTTATTAGAGATGGATGGTCGAGGGTAATTGGCAAAACCCTTGGTGTTAAAGGGGACGCTCTTGCTGATTTTATAAAATATATAATGCATTCGTTTTTGTTCCGTCCTTGGATAAAGTAAAAAGGTAACTTATAAATTTATATCCATTTACTTGCATGTTAAAATTGGTTACGATACGACCGTGCGTTTTATAGAGACATAATGCAAAAATGGCAAAATTCTCCCTTGGCCACCCTTAATATTGTGCAAAACGTCACTCACCAAAAATCCTACGAAATAATACGTTACCTCAAAAATGTAAAAAGCGGTGTCTTGATATTATTTACTGGTCTTAATTTCTATACTTTCAATAGTACATTAAAAGAATTTCAAATATTTTGTCTTATCCATTCTGTCTAAATAGATACAGACATTGTATTTAAGATAAAAATCAAGTTCTATACGGCAGACGTTAGACGAACAAGACCGGCACTTGTCGCACCGACACCTTTTTATATAAATGTTTTCATCAAAAATTTTAAACGTTACCCAAGTGTTTTCTTCCTAAAGCATATCTTCACATGTGTTACAAGTTCACGTTGGAACTCACGGCAATGCCTGTTTCAGTATATTCCGTACTATTCCGCTATGTAAATTTTCCGGCACACGTACCGAGTTATGCGGTAATTCAGCACCATTGTTTGTACCACTCCACTAATTATGTTATATCTCTAGTCTCCTGCATTTCTTTTACTGTTTTAATTTCATATAATCAGATATTTTATAACTGTATTAAAAAAAAATCTTGTAAAATATACTAAGAAATATTTGGTATTTCTAAATATAAGTGATGAATAGTTCCTATAGAAACTTATATTCAAAACAAAAAGTAGACGTCCATTTCTTAGGATTATCATCCAATAATAGATTTAAGTAACAAATCGATATTTTTCTTCACTGGCGTACAAATTATCTGATTCCACACTAAATTATTCGAGAAGTGTTATTAAGCGCATTATTTAGAGGTTTTTTAACAAAGTTTATCCAAAAGTACAAAAACGACTTTCTTTTTGGAATTCTTTTTTTATAATTTTTAATTTTGCATTAATTTATTGATTTTAATTTTGACATTCATGACTTCATTCATTAATTTTTATTTCATTTATGTCTTTTAATTAAAAACTAAATTTAATTTGATTTTATTTCATTGTTAAATCTCTCTGGTGTTTATGTGTCTGTACATTTTATTTTGTTTATTTTGGTTATGTAATTTCAACGGGTCTTAACCTGTAATAAATCTATTTTATTTTATTTTAAGCCGTTAATTGATAGCCAGTTACTCAATAGTGAATCAACCTCTATACGTAACGTATAGACACTGTTATACATATTTTCTATTTAAAATAATCTGAAAACATACTTAAGCCTCGTTTATGCTAAATATAGGAAGACGTAGCATGTAAATCCACTGTTCAGCGCTAGTAGTGATAAATTCGTTATACTTACCGAAAAGTTTCCAACTATCTCAAAGCGGCAGAAAATCTGCATACGAGGAAAGCTCTTAATCCTGTAATTTATCAACGGTGGGTATACGTGGGTAGTTGCAAAAAGTTCTTGATTAGGGTGAGATTGGATGTAATGAGATTTTAGATGTTTATTGATGAATTCTTTTCTAATTCACATATATTTAATCTTTAAATATATTTACGACATTACAAGTACAAGTGGAAAACGTGGCTTGTAGAGGCAAACTTTACAAGGGATAAAAAATAAGAAAATTCTTTTTCTGAAGTGAAGTCACTGGTTTAGGATTGACTTTACTAAAAAGATAATCTTGGAGATTAGGTTTCAAATTCTTCGAGTCAAAGCTAGTTCGGATTGGATCTAAAGAAAATGAGTTCGAGAAAGTTTCTAGAAGACTGTTTAAATCGTTCTTACTTTTGGAATCTTTATTGTGGACAACATGACATATTTTAGAAAACAATAAATAACGCAATAACGCACAAAACGCGAAGTACATAATTCTAGAACAAGAATTAAAAACAAAATAATTACGCACATTTTACTTTAGAGGTACAGAAATTGTTACCCCTTTTGAGAATACACATTTTTTACATGACACTACAATCGGTTTTAGATTTCCCTTTATATTAATTGTAAGAAATTAGTCAAGAATATCGGTTGTAGTGCCTCATCGGTCTAGTGGTCAGTTTATTCAGCTACAGACATGAGGTCCTGGGTTCGAGTCTCGGGTCAGGCGAATTCAAAAATATTGAGTTTTCTGTTTAGATTTTCTCAGTATTTACCCGTAGTTGGGGAGTTGGCAGCGTGCTATACCCCCGTGCCTCGGATGGCACTATAAGAATGTCCGTCCTGCGCCTGATCTCTCTCCGGTCGTGTCGGATTGTCGTCCTATCGGACTATGAGAGTGAAGGAATAGAGTGCACTTGTGTACTATGCCTGCCAATCCGCAGTGGAGCACCGTGGTGGGTCTATGCCCTAAAGAACCTCTCTCATGCCAGTGAGAAGTTAATGGGCCGCTACTTACCTTTTACCCTCCTCTTGAATCACTATATCTATTACTGAAAACTGCATTGAAAGCCATTGGATATTTTGAAAAGTCTAAGCGAACAGACGGCAGAAGCAACTTCATTTTATACTGCGTAATGATTATTGAATATTTTTCTCAAGTTACTGAGGTATATATTTTATCATATTCTGATTTTATAATGTGCTATCTTAACAACCTCCTGTCGGGGTTTCCCTTGTACTTGATGAATGCAATAAAGTAAATGTAAATACGATAGGAATTTTTATATTTCATACTCAATTAAAAGTAATGAAACATCAGTTCGTTCCAATTCGAATTAAATATTAATTGAAAAACTTGTCACTTCAGCAAAAAAAATCCTGATTGTTGATAGTAATATTTATAAATGTGTCTAATTTATAGCAGTTTAATTATACGTGAACTTTTGCAACATCAGGGGGTTACACAGTAACCTAATTGCTGTCCACTACCACCTTGAAACAGCAAAGCCTGACTTGTTATTCCTCACTGAGACTCAGATATCGTCACCTGGTGATATTTCTTATCTTAATTACCCCGGCTACAAACTGGAACACGCGTTCCTTCCTCGAGCTGGGGTCTGTGTATATATCAGGGAGGATATTTGCTCTCAGCGTCTACGTAGCCTCGAAATCAGGGATCTCTCTTTTCTATGTGTGCGGATTGACATAGGAGGCCAAACCCGTGTCTATTCATGCCTGTATAGATCCCATAACGGAAACGCGGAAACGGATCGACTGTTCGAGCATATTGAAGCGAGCCTAGATTACGTACTCGAGCAAATACCGACCACGGAGGTGATAGTTCTGGGCGACTTCAATGCGCACCATATTGAATGGCTTGGTTCGCGCATCACTGACCATGCCGGTAGGTCTGCCTTCGGTTTTGCCCTGGCCTATGATCTAAAGCAATTGATAACCGGTCCGACTAGAATACCCGATATTGCGGATCAGTCATCATCTCTACTTGATCTGGTAAACGGCGAATATGGCACTATAGCTCCGCTGATTGGGATGGATTACGGGAATTTTTTGCATGCTACCCTTGGGGGCAGCTATGTTTTTCAAATAGTGACTGCAACGCAACTACAGATGCCATTGCTGATACAATACTCTCAGGCATGGAGTGCTATATCCCTCACTCGACCATAGCTATTGGCGGACGAGCACAGAAGTGGTTCAGCGGAGCATGTCGCAGGGAATCCAATCTAAAACAGGCCGCTTACCAACTATGGGCCTCAGCATTAAGCTCGAAAGATCCAAATGCCCCCGTTTTAAAGAAAAGATTTAATGCTGCTTCCAGGGCTTATAAAAAGACATTGGCTAGGGCAAAGTCAGAGCACATACACCAAACCGGTCAAAAACTTGTTAAATTGCCTTCTGGCAGTCGGGCATTCTGGTCTTTAGCCAAAGCCGTTCAGGGAAATTTCTGTCAGCCGTCTTTCCCACCCTTACGCAGGCCGGACAACTCCGTAGCCCACTCTTCCAA
>JACTOM010000330.1:2582629-2614367 GCA_015832385.1 Elymnias hypermnestra
TAATTTATTGCTCAACGCAAATAAAACAAAATGTATTAAATTTAGTCTGCCTAATGTTAAACAAATGCAAACCATTGTTAAACTTAATAATGAGGAACTAGACCTTGTAGACAGTACCGTTTTCTTAGGCATTACGTTAGATAACAGATTACAGTGGGGGCCCCATATAAGTGGTCTATCGAACAGGCTTAGCTCTGCGGCTTACGCAGTTAAAAGAATTCGTCGTCTGACAGATGTTGATACTGCCAGACTGGTATATTTCAGCTATTTTCACAGCATTATGTCATACGGTATTCTACTTTGGGGTAATGCTGCTGATATAGATGCAATATTTGTGCTGCAGAAAAGGGCCGTTCGTGCGATTTACAATATGGGTCCAAGAGAGTCGCTAAGAAACAAATTCAAGGCAGTTAACATAATGACAGTTCACTGCGTATACATATTAGAAAACTTGTTGTACGTACACAAAAACATTGACTCTTTTAATAAAAAGAGTGAATGTATATCATATAACTTACGAAACAAAAACAAACTTGTTGTAAATTCTAGTAGGCTGCATAAGATTAACAACTCATTTAAGGGTAACTGTATACGTTTCTATAATAAACTCCCACAAGACGTTTTAGAAATGTCAATTAATAAATTCAAAGTCTTTGTTAAAAGAAAGTTGATAGAAAAATCGTATTATAAGTTGCAAGAGTACTTAGACGATAGAAACGCGTGGGAGTGAACGAACTGCTCTAATTTGAATTGAAATATATTAAACTAACATGATATTGTAATGATGATGATAACAAAAAAACAGAATACCCGACTGAGTTTGTTGTGGGCTCTTCTCGGATCGGGGCGCGAAGGAACCCTCGTAACTTTAGATTTTAAGTCGTTCTGGAGTATCACCATCAGACGTACATTAGAATTAGTGTGGAAAAGAAAAGAAAAAACAAAAATTTGACGATTCAAAAGTGCTGTAATATGCCTACTTGAATAAAGATATTTTGATTTGATTTGATTTGATTTATGATTTTAAAATGAGTTTGTAAGATTAAACTCTTTTTTGCACTGAGCTAATTTGTAAGCTAGATTTATTATAGGAACGACTTGTTTTAGTTTCAATTTTAGGCATTTATTTAACTTATATAATTTTTAAATAATATTGTTATTATAAAATAAGCCCGGTTACTGTTATTGCAATTTTGAGTCATTCTTACATTTTGAGGTTGTGTACGAGACAAGTGTATGACTTCATGTATGTCCTACACAACACTATATTGAAAATTATAAATTTCCGATAAAACATGTAATATGTAAGGAATTCGTGAATAATACAACTTTATTGAATAGTTAATATTTAATATCTAAAATAAAGAATAAAATATTCTAAAAGAAGAAAACAATCAAGGCAGCTCCTAAGCGTTTATAGACCAAGAGATAGATACAAAAATACTTTCATAAATGCAACAGTCAAGGAATGCACACGTATTTGTGCTAAGCGAAAGGACACTTTACACTTACACGTAGAGTAAACAATTTCAATATCCTTACGTTACAGATTGTTAAATATATCCAAAAAGACATTAAAATACTAATTGTTCGTAGTTTCTCATTTACCATTGAAAATGTGCTACAAATACATCCAGTCTTTTTACTAATTTATAAAGTCTGTAATGTATTCTTTGAGTTAAAATATAAACAGAGAGAAGTAACGAATGTTCGTCAAAATTAATATAATAGAAAACTACCAAAAACCTTAATATGAAACTTTGACATTATTTAATGTAATGTTAAGTGATGATTTTTATTCATGGTCTGTACCTGAAAAATAAAACAGGAAATTAATTAATATAATATATTTATATATCCTATATTGATATAATTTTATTGCATATATGTTATCAAACCTTGAGCATAGTCTCACCTGTTAATAAGTATATACAAAGTTAAATTATTTAGCACTGTACTAACTATTGTACTAATTATACGTTTATAAGCATCATGCTTGAACATAATTTAATAAGTGTTAAATAATCATTAAAATTACAAAAACAACTAAATGTCCTAAGTGTAAGTTGACCGTTTACATGTAGGGGCCAATAATATGTCTTATTTGCAAAAATGACTATTAAAATTATATATATATAGCGAGAGACTAATAAAATTAATCATGAACATCCTTGTAAACAGGAGAATTTACTTCGTGTATATTATTATGTTATAACTTACGTGAAACTGGCGAAACACAAAATACGTCAATGAAAATAGACTAGGTATCTCATTTTAATTTATTTTTATTTTATAGCATTTAATGACATTTGTGTAAATTTAGGACACATATTATGGTTCAAAAGTAACAAGTAAATTTTATTTTATATCAAAACGTCTTTAAATAAAAAAAAGAAGTCGAGGCACACCTTTGTCCGAAAAATATATTAAAGTATGAACCTGACAGTAGCAGACAACAGACAAAATACTTAGGCTAGGAATATTTTAAGAATAAAAACAATACAGACCACATCTTTTTTAATTGTAATAGAAATCGAGTATCTTTATATGACATCTTGCCAAAAAATATCCCACGCCCAATAAATTTTGTCGCTCCTCTCGCTCCCCAATCAAATAATCATTAAATTACTATGTAGGTATTAAAAGGTATAATTTAAATTTTGTAAGGAAGGTATTTTAGTTCATTAAGACTGATCAAAATAATTTACTTATGGTTTATGGGTATACTAACAATTTACATGATAATATCTATACTTCTAATGTTTGTTCTGTTTTTTTTAGCGTTGATGTGTTTGTCGTGCATGTATTATATGGCAACTGAACAATCTCTTCGAAAAGTCACTTCTACTTTTAAGTAATAATCAATTTATATAACTAATTGATGCTGTCTTCTCCACTACGCCGACATTGGCAGAATTACTGCTATTAATATAAAGCAGTATAAAGAGCCATAAATCAAAGAAGAAGAAGAATAAAAACAGTTCGAGAATTCAATTATTGTTTTTTAATTCTCTACATATTAGGTCAATTTTAAAATGTTTATATTTAAAAAAAAAATCTCAAATTTGATATTTATTAATTTATCCAATAAAATTACGAACCTGCTGAAATGGTATTTTAGGTATTCTTGAAAGGGACATGATAAACTTGAAATATGCTAAAAGAAAGGTGTAACTTACATAACATCTATTGTTTTTTGTCTTCAATCTTGGGGTTGTTCTTCCATATGTAATAGGAGAGGGAGCTAGCATAGGCCAACCATGCAAGGTATGGTACCATTAATGCCGCTGCCGTCTTATTAACTTGCAAGAAGCTAATCGTTGTTGCTACTGCTGCTCCTCCCAGGACTGAGATTTCTATGAAGGCCTGGATAATAGGAAATTTAGTCACAAATAACATCAAAAGTAATAACTCTCTCTTATTTATTAAAAGTAAGAATAAAAGGTAAGTAGCCTATTAAAGTTCCATTGCTGGGCACAGATCTAATACATAGAAGTTTTAGAACATAAACCTGCCACGATGCGATTTGGCAGTCTACGAAAATATAAACTTTAAGTTTATAAACGTAATTGCATTGAATTATCTATAAGAGATCTTTGTCTGTCTGTGTGTATGCACAATTCAACAAAGATTGCCGGCTCGGATGACAGACTTTTGGTATACTCCGCGAATTGTACAAGCTTTCTCCATAGGAGGCTTCTAGCCCCTTTTTATGTCTCGGCCCTCCACTACTCTAAATCCGACCTGATTTTACAAGAAAACAGTTCAAAACGACATGTCCTACTCTACACTAATATTATAAAGAGGAAAGATTTGTTATTTTTGTATGTAACGAATAAACTCAAAAAGTACTAGACCAATTTTAATAATTATTTTTCATTAGAAAGCTACATCTGAGTAACATAGGCTATATTTAGTACTAGATTACTATAGAAATTCCTATTAAAACCAACCAAAAGGACAAAAAAATGTTCGACAATACTACAGAATATATCAATATCTACAAAAAACTTCGCGAGACCATATGTCAAACTATTGTAGTTACTGTTTTAAACTTAAATTTTCGTGGTTTATTAACATATTGACTATTTGAACGGGTACATATCACGTTGGCGATTTTTAATTTTTAATTTTGCCGATATTTCGACCCAGTTGCATGGATCGTGGTCACGACGATACTNTTATAATTTTTTATCCAAATATAAATAATTTAATATTCAAGACTGTCTCAATACCTAATGATTACTTTTTGAATTATTGAAATCGGATATTTTATTCAAAAGATATCATGAAATTAAAAAAAAAATATATATTAACTCGACGAGAGAGGGGCAGTGCGGGAGAAGGGGGTGCACCATTATGAACTAGGTGGCCGGTCGCCTCACGCAGTGGACGCAAGCGACATTGAATATTTTTTTTTAACACATTTTTATGCTTCAATTAAAAAGTTCTTTTCAAGGCTACTTAGTTTTAGTATTAGGAATCACACTTTTTCATAATATTTGTCAATTCATGGTCGATTTAATTATCATGCTTACAACTTAAATACCTGTACCTATTTATGTCTACCCGTGCGAAGCCAGGACGGGCTGCTAGTAGTGTATATAGTATTTCAATGTTAATTTTTTTAGCATGCTATATAAGACTTTTAACGGAAGTGTCATGAGAAATATAAAAACTTTAAAATGTTATCTAGCAGTGACCCCAAGTTTCTTTTCAATATTTCTAGGTTTAGCCTTTTGTGATTCTTCGGCCTTTGGCACACAGTTACTAGTCAATAAGGACGCGACAACGTATATCAAACCAACATTTTTATAAAAATTAACGCGTTGCTATTTTCGGTCGTGGCAAGGTCACGATAATTTAAAAAATGTTAAATAACCTTTAAATACCATTACCATTAACCAGATTCAATTTCAGTCAAAATGATCATTTTGCGAAATTAAAAGAAGCGAAGCGAGTTGGCGAATCGCCGGACCGAATGGAAGGTAAGCGACGTGGCGACACATCCACACGACATGTGTCGGTTACGCATCGCTTTGATGTTTCTGATCAATTAAGTACAGTTTTTTTTAAATGTGATCTTTTAGAATACTTTAGAAATAGACTGATAGAAAAAAAACTATTTTTTGCACGTATTACTATATACGTTCCTTAGGTAACAATAGATAAGTCTTGTGATAGCTCCGTTTAAAAGATAATCTTTCCCGTCCATAGTATCTCAAGATGTGCCAGCAAGCACTTGATAGTAGAGCACTTTGGCTTCACTTGGCGTTTTATCTCGTTCCATTTGAAAATGGATGCCTTAACTCCATTTTTTACCTAATCAGATTAAACGAAAATAATACATGCAACAATAATAATTTAAATGTACAGGAGCATTAACAACTTTAATTAATTTGAATACAATGAAGCAATTAGCCTTAAACAAATTAAACAAAAATTATTTCCCTAAAAATACTGGTCATATTTAATCACATTGAGAAATAAATTTATATGTCTTTACATGTACATGTTCAAAAAGTGGTAAAAGGCCATAGCCAAAGGCTCTCACATGTCTGACTTAAGACAAAAAAATACAATTTCCTAAATTTGTCCAGTGACTTTGCTATCAAAGCAAATACTTTTACCATTACTTGCTGTTGTAAAATTATATTAATGTATATTAATTTAGCAAAATCAGTAAATCTTGAAATATACAGAACATTTAAAATTAACAATGTTCGTTTATACTCACCAATTTGTAGTCTTTTAGGCCAAAGAAAATCGGTGTCCAAGCCCAGTTCAGTAACAGTTGTCCTCCATACAAAGTAAGAGGCAATATTGCCTCCTCTGAAAAATATTATCAAAACTTTTCATTTATAGATAAAAATATAATAAGCATTTAAGTTACAAAATCAAGGTTAACCACTATGACAATCTCACAAGAGTTGATAAAATTACAATTTGATCTCTAGGTATATGTTTAATAAAATAACAAATATAAATAACTAGCTGAACTTGCGACTTTGTCTGTGTTGAATGTTTTTTTGAATAGCAATTTCATTCATTTAGGCTAATTGTTTTACAATTAAAAAACATGACATCTACTTGGTAAAAAGAATATTGCTACCAAATTTCAAGTCTCTATGCCTTATGGTTTCAGAGATATCATATGAGTCAATAGATATATTATAAACTTAGTTAACACAATCATACCAGTAAAACCGTCACATTCTTCATATACTAAGTAGGAAGCATAACCCATTCCACTGTATAGTACAGTCCAAGCTGGTCCAAACACCCATTTAGGTGGGGTCCAAGAGGGTTTCTTGAGTGCATCATACCAGGACTTCTCATTATCTTTTCGGATTTGCCCAGCAAAATATATTCCATTAACCCAACCTCCAGTATTGGGCAAGATGATTGAACCAATTGCTCCCCAGTTTGCCATTATTAAGTCACTTACTGTGCTAAAAAAATAGTGGTTAATGTATTAAAACAAATTAATTGAGGTATTCAAGTAGACCTTTATAGCATTTACGAATTGTCTAATGTTTCACTTTCCTAAATATTGCTTGTAATGTTATGACTAATGATGATATTAAAAAACCACTTCAAATAAAAATTTATATTGTTCTTTCTCTTTAGGTACATCACAATAAATACAGTTTAAAACTGTTTGACTAACATAATATTTTTATTGTTTAAAAAGAATCAAAGTGCTATTGAAGTACACAATGAGATTATTCCACAATTCATGTGCACATTCCTTTAACCCTTTTGAGACTTTTTCAATACCATATAATATCATTTTTTGAGCCTATTTTAAAATAACACAGTTCAAAGTTGTCTTTTTTTATTTTGATACAACCATAGAACTTTGTTTGTATTTTCCTAGGACAATAGAGTACTATGTGGATGTGAATCAAATTGAACTCTTTTTAGATTTCTTTATAGTTAATAGGTTAGTGATTGACTGTAATGACACCTAATGGTAAATAATAATAAAGTCTAATCAACCTAACCTGTCAAGAGGTAATTTACCGATTATGGTTCCTACATAGCATTGTACCAGAATAACAAATTTACGCTTGACAGTACATCTTTGCTGGTAGTGTGGTAACTTGCTTTGACAAAAGCCTCCTAGTCCAGACCCAGACCACTCAGTAAATGCAATTTTCCATATTTGCGCTGCTGGAAATCGAATCCAGGACTTCTACTAGCAATGCAAGTTGAAGCAATGAAAATATAAGTCAGTTATGAAATAAATTATATTTTAAAGACTTATAATAGTTTAATAATTTTTACACGTCTTATGATTCCACTGTGATTTCATAATTTAACAATGAACTTTAATTTATCTTAAAGTAAAATGCAGAGGAGTGATAAGGAGAAATTACTTACAAAAATTTGAATAAATGTTTCAGTAAGTGAATATATATGATATTAAACTTAATTTTTTATATTGAAGATAAAAATACTAAGTTTAATAGTTTACTAGCTCAATAATATGAAACCATCATTGGAACTTGTCACAAATAAGCAAACATCAATGATGTAATTGAAAAAAATATTTAAAAAGTATTATTTATGATGTCCTATTCCTACTTTCTAAGGAAAACGTATATAAAAGTGTATTGTTAAAACATTAAGAATATAATTTACCCTGGCATCTCAAAATCGTTATATAAAATATCCATTTTTTTAAGCAATTCTATTATAGGACTGCCACTTTAAATTAGATATACTGACGATATGTAGCCGGTTGCCATTCGTTTAATTATTAATCTTATCAAAAACAATAGATTATGATTAATTCAAATCTATAACTGTCTCCAAGAACTAAAAGAACATTCAAGAAACTACGTACCCACTAGTTAAAAGTAACTATTTAAAAATCACAAAATTTAACTATTTATTTATTAATTATTAGGAAAAAAATTTAATCGATGATGTAACTACAATTTTATAATGCTCGGTAAGATGAATGCTTGAATATATTAACTTGATAGTCATATCACGATTATTCTAATTTAATACTACCTTATAAAGACCGCATAGAAAACACTGTATAACAAAGTATTTGATAAATTCTAATTACAACTTACTTGAAAGTGTTTATGATAGATCCCACGGTTTAAATGCAACCTATAGAATACAAAAAATATCTTGTGAAAATGGGAAATTTTATGTGAAATCACCGGTGTATAATCCTATAATACAAAAGGTAGCACAGTTGCTTAAAAATTTATTAAACCATTTATCTTTTCAATTTTGTCGGGTAAGAGTCAGGGAATCGTGACTTCATACGTTCTGTATGACGTAACATATTTAACTTTTTTTTTTTAATTGAGTATATAATTGTTACGAAATTTATGTTCATATATTACTCAATAAATATATTCATTATTTCTGACCATATTGATATCCTATAAATAGCAAAATCACACTTTTAGTTTTGTAACGGAAAGCTGTTTAAGTATGACAATTTTAAACGGAACGTAGCGTAGTGAAGTGAACTGTCAAAAAAGTATATATCTGCTGAGCGGTACAAGGAGAGAGATAGTTATATCAATCAAATTGCCAAACGAAATACAGTTTAATTGCAATATAGTGATAGCCTATATTTATTTGAAGTATCATTCTTGTTGACATAAACTCGTATTATCTCTTTTTCTCTTTCAGCGAGATTCGCATATTTTATTTAGCAGCTGATAACTCGTTTTTTATTTACATAAAGGATGATATCACCATTCTAGCAAAAGACAATTTTGCCTTGACTTCTGCTATTTGTAAATAACGGTGACTTATCCCTATAGCGGCCGGTTAGGTAAGAATTTCATTTTCAAAGTAATTATGTACTTCTAATTTATTAAATTAAATTATTTTGCAGGCCATATTTGTTGCTTAAGCAACGTGTTAACATTGTAAAAGCTCATATTTGTTTTTAATTATCTAGCTCTTGCTATTAACATAACACCTGTTATAAAACAATCATGTAGTTAAATATTATAATTTCATCGCAATTTTTTTTTATTGCTGACAGATTAGCGCTTGACTGTAATCTCACCTGGTGGTAAGTGATGATACAGTCTAAGATGGAGGCGCGCTAATCTGTTAAGAAGCGATATACCCCTTACGGTTTCTACACATCATCGTACTTGATCTTATATGATCACATATTTTTATATATATACTTGTTTTATTGGTTTAGGTTCTAACTTATCACGTAAAAACTAAAATATCTAGCGTTTAAGCTAAGAGATTAAAGCATATAATGGTAATAAAGTGCCACGGTATACTTAAGTCTCAGTTCAAGTTTAGGGAAACTTCATCCAGCACAGCCGGTAGATGTCCTATATATATATAAGCTACAACGAAAAATAACACAATTAACAAAATTTTACTATATATATGTAATATTTAAAATCACTAATGCCCATTATGCTTTGCCATGGATGACACATGGATTTTGTAAGCGATTGTAAGTTAATATTGTTACATCATGTATAGCAACAAGTTGGAAGTGTTATTACAATCGAATGACCGGTATGGGAGCTAATAAAATACGAAAAGACGAGAAATGATTTTCCATTATGAAACATAATTTTACTTCATGTTCGTAATCAAAATATTTAAAGAGTTGCTGAATTTACTGGAAATTGTCATACATTGTTTTGTTAAGACTGATTATTTTTCTCAATTTCTCGCGTGAATAAAAGATACAAACAATTATTATTAGTACCATACCAATGCTCCTACGTTAGTTAGGTTTAAAAACAAGTGAAGTAATATATATGTGTTTGTGCCTGTATATATTAACTTAACATATGATACAGTAGTAAACAAAACATTGTATACACTAAAGATAGTTGCGGCGAAAGAGATGTCGAATCGCCGAACCAAGTAGGAAGAGCGGTGAAATGGCGACACTTTGCCACGGCATGCGTAGTTCTCATGCGCTACTATAGATGTTTGTTTAAACTTTCCAGAGATTTCTGTAAAGATGATTAATTGGAATATGATAGGCGCTATGGTCCTACCCAATGTTGGTGGGTGGGCAATTGCACTAATGGCCGGAGATGAAGATTCGCCGAATAGTAATATGTCTTGGTATGAAAGTATCAAAAAACCGACCTGGACCCCTCCGGACTGGGTATTTGGAACTGCTTGGACTACTCTGTACACGGGAATGGGATACGCTTCTTATTTAGTTTACGAAGATTGTGGGGGCTTTACAGGTATTGGCTCCTTATTTCCGATCTATGTTGATATAATCATTTGTACAATAGATTTTCTCGTTTTACCATTTAGATGACGCTGTCGTCCCCTTAGCATTGTATAGAGGTCAGTTGCTACTTAATTGGACGTGGTCTCCGATCTTCTTCAAGTTCCATAAGATTGGCTTAGTAAGATTTTTTTAAAACTCTTTTAAAATTAAAATAGCTTCATTTTATAAGTGAAATTTTAATGGCTATTAGTGTTAGTTTTTAAAGAACAGCTACTCGTCCACTAGCTACGGAATAGTCTATAGACATTATAAGTAACAATTAAATAAAAAGTTTATTGCGCTTTCGTAGATTTAGAAAAGGCCTATGATCGAGTGGTGAGGAATGATCTGTGGTCAACGTTATCAACGTATGGGGTGAGCGGTAATCTGATTCAAGCATTGAAGTCTCTCGATGAGGGTTCTAGTACTTGTGTCAGAATAAACGGGGCGTACACGGGGTGGTTTCCTGTCGAAAGAGGGGTTCAACAGGGAAGTGTTGCATCACCATGGCTGTTCAACATATTCATGGATAACTGTTTGACAGATTTAAAAGAAAGTATGTATGGGTTAAGAATGAATGTTTACTCTACGCCGATGTTCAAGTAATACTTGCGTCAACCGCTAATGAGCTACAGGAGATGGTAAATATTATGAATAGAGCTTTGAAACGGAAAGGAATAAAAGTGAATGTAAACAAAACGAAAGTTACGCTTTTTGAAAGAGATGAATCTATGATGAATGGCAATATTTTGATTTATGGGGAACAAGTGGAATAGGTGAAAGAATTTGTATACTTGGGATGTAAATTTACAAAAGATGGAACATGTGAAAGTAATATTGAAAAGAGAGTGAATGCAGGGAATATGGTAAATGAAGCCCTGCGCGCGTTTATTAATAGCCAGAGAGTGTCTCAAATGGCCGGACAGGCTGTGTTGAAAGTTGGGTATGGCAGAAGAATCACAAAAGTAAAATAAATGCGGTAGAGATGAGAGCGTTGAGAAATATGTGTGGAATAAATCTAAGTGACAGAGTAAGAAATGGTGTAATAAGAGAACGTTATGGTATCAAAGAGGATGTAGTGACTAAAATTGAGAAAGGTATGTTTAGATGGTTTGGGCAAGTAGAGAGAATGAATGAAAGGAGACTGACAAAAAGGATTTATGAGTCAAGAGTGAATGCGAAAGTTGGAAGGGGAAGACCAAGGCGAACGTTTCTGGACCAAATCCAGGACATTTTAAATAAGGGCCAAGTCAAGAGTACTCTGAACCGACGAACTTGTATAAAAGGTGTAATGAGAATGAAAGAAGCGAAGGAGATATTCAAGGATCGTGGCAAGTGGAAGGGTGTTGGCGATGCCTACCCCTATGGGAATGAGGCGTGATGCTATGTATGTATGTGTTAAATAATACGTCATTTATTTAATATCTTGATCTGTGAATGTTATTTATTTTCTTATTTATATTTTTTATTATACAGCACCAAATAATATTTAAATAGCGCAGACTTACAAAATATATTATAGCGATCTCTTTCAGAAAAGGGAAACAGTAAACAGACGGAGGTAGGCGGTGTAAAACTAAGAATATAATTATTATAAACTACTTATATACCATACATGTGATATAAAATATTAGACAAATATATATATATATATATATATATATATATATATATATATTATGCATGTATTTAAAATATTTACTACTTTTAATATTTTATTTATATGATTTCAGTAAAGTACAATTCGTTTTACAGGCTTTTATGCATATACTTGCATTAGACGGAGTGGTCGCAGCGTGTACCTTTAGCTTTTTTCACTTCAACAAGAAAACTGCTTTCTTCATGACCCCATATCTATGTTGGATGGCATTTGCAACTTGTCTTAATTATTCTTTCTGGCAACTCAATGGTGGCAACGATAAGAAATTATAAAGTATACTCTAATGAGTGATAGCAAAAATATTGTTTAATATCTAGTTAGAGTAATCAATCGTCTTTCTGTTTCTATAATATACGTTGTATATTATAGAATACAACGTTTACAACAAATAATCAAAAACGTTTTTGACCCGGCACTCAGAAGAGCAAGCACAGACGTCTCTAATCTGTTATGTATCTGTGAACCTTAGGACGTGTCTATGAGTAGTAATATAGTATGTTATTAATATATAGCCTGAAGACCTGGGTCAAAACGTAACATTACCTTTACTGATATTAAAGAGGCAGTTATGAAAGTAGTTATTAGTACAATAGCATTTTTACGAGGACAAATTAAAATTACTGATGTGATATTTATTACAAAAGTAAATTGGTAAATATTTTGTAGGTATTTTTTTATACAAACGTTGTCGTCAATGTTGAGATCTAGTACATCATAATACATTCTAGATGGCACTTTTGTATTTTTGCACATTTTATTATATTTGAACTTTCTGAAGTGACAATTAAATCATTTTTATGTATGAATATACATTAAATTGATTAATCTACACACTTGATTTTCTTATGGAAATAAAATTATAAAACATACATCACTAATACTAAAATATAATTGTTGCGCAACTGTTGTTTACGCCATCTGTACATATGTTTTCTTGCGTAGACAAGACATATTTTGTAAAGATCCTTTACTATGAGAAAATAATTCCTTTTAAATTATGTTTGTTTATCTTTAATTATATTTAATTTCTTTTTTTTTAATATTGTCATTTGAATAAATAGCATATTTATTATTTAAATTAAATTTAGTACTTCATGATAGAAAATTATAAATGCAACCTTTTATTTATTGAAAAATAAGAAAGCATTTAAAGAACTTTGATTCTATTTTATAAATAGCTTTAATACACTTCAGCATTAATTGTCATAGAAAACTATAGAACCTAAATTCTCCTTTGAATATATTGCAACAATTATGAATTAATAAAATACAACTCTTGACTTTTAACCCGTCGGGTATCTTTTTAATGTGTAATGTAGACAAATCTCACTAAAAATGTCGTACAGTTCATTTTTTTTCTATTTCATATAAATTTATAAAGTTTTTATAATTTTTTTTAATCATTTCTATTGTTTTAATTCCTTGATGAAGCTGGAAGAATGAAAGGAAGTTTTTTAAATCGAAATGAATATACAAAACCTAATAACAATAGGCTATTAAAGAGAACCAGACTTAAAAGATGATGTATAAATGAAACTAAATACTACTCAACTTTGTATATTCAATTCTCATTTACTTACGTATTTGGCTTTTGATTTTTACAAATATTTCCCTATGATATTCCTATATTAGTTCCAATGCACAACTAATGTGATCTTATTGTACCTGTTTATATCCTTTTGATATTCAAAAGTAGCTTTTCCCTTGTCACCAACATTCTCGAAACGATCACATAGTTAGGCGAACTGTTAGCTATATAAACAATTCCGTAAATGTACCCGAGGGACACAAACTTTAGGGGAGGTTGGAGGACCAATATTAGGTACTATTATTTCATTGGTTTTTATTTTGTTGTTTTTTTCCTACATAAAAGTAACCCTAACTTATTTAGCCTTTTAACATCAGCTATCTTGCAGTGCAAGTCCCGCCAAAATCGGTCCAGCCAGTTCGTGATTAGCTCGAACAAACAGACAAATTAAAAAAGTATTGACATAAGTACCACATAAACTTTCATACAAGCATTCTTAGTGAAAAGCTGCTAATATGAAACTGCAAACAGGCATTTCAATTTAATTTATATGCAAATGCATATAACTTTACCAAAATAAAAAGGAACGTTTCCTATTAACACGCAAAAATATTCGAGTAGGAGACTAACAAAGGAACGCAAATATGTAAATTTAGCGGAAATACAACCGTGTCTCTAAAATAATAATGGTTGTAATTCATTGGCGATAAGATAAAGTTATCTCTCGCAATATTTTCTCTTTCTTCCGTGGCGTGTTTGTTGTGGTGTGTTTGTTAGTTTGTTTAGCACCTAATACTGGTTTTATTTACAATAACTATGATATCATCGTTTGACCAAAAAGTTTATTATTTCGTCTATACTTTTTGCAAATAATTGTAACTTGACATTGTTGCTACACACAAGCCGCCCAGGTAATAAGTTACATTATGTCATTATGACATTTAATATTATATTTTGCAGTCATTTTATTAAAGTTTATTATTCTATAACTGAAAAGTATTGTCAGAAACAATCTTTATTTAATAAAAGAAAAGTGAATCAAATAGCTATTTGCACATATTTGTATACGTTTATTGCAGCCTAATAAACTTAATTCTTTAATACGAACCATTAATTTATTATTAGCCACACACTTGACCCACCGAAGTAATACTATGATATTATATAACCTTAATTAATAACCTCAAACATATCGAGTTATACCGCTTATTATGGCGCGAAGGTTTGAAAACTTATAACATTTACTATTTTATGTAACTTCCTAATGATTACATATGACATATAGCCGAAACTCTTAAGTATCAATAAAATAATCGCCTTAAAAATAAACACATTATATTAGAGTTACCGAAGCCTAAAATCGTAGATTTTCGCTATTATTATGGTAAGTTACTACGGTCTTAAAGACTTTTGATCAAATTAATAGAATTACGTTAAATCTAAGCAAAATAGAGTTGTGATGGCACTACTTAAACATGTTTGTAAAACTTATGTGCCAACTTTTTGGTGTCAAACATTCATCATTGTGTTTTTCGGTGAAAGAAATCATCAAGTTAATACCTGCTTATGCCGGGAACAGTTCTGACATATATGTAGCTTAGCCAATCTTCAGTGAGGGAGTCTGATTGGTCTAAATACCTCTGAGTGAAGAGGCCTTTGCCCAGCTGTGGGACAATAACTTTAAGGAAAATAGGTTTAAAACATATCAAAATAATTTCAATAGTCTTTACTCGAACATTGTGGTATGCATAATCGTTTCAGTTGTTGAATTTAAGCATAATTGCTATCATGATCATCTCAAATTCCATATTTGTAGATATCTCTATAAAATGGTCCTACCCAATGTCGGTGGTTGGGCAGGTGCTTTAACTATGACTGGAGAGGTAAAGTCTGCAAACAATACCGCCTGGTATGAAACAATAAAGAAACCCACTTGGAACCCTCCAAATTGGGTATTCGGACCTGCCTGGACAGCTTTATATACAGGAATGGGATATGCGTCTTATATGGTATACAAGGACTGCGGAGGATTTACAGGTGAATTAAAAAAAATATCTACAACTAAACTGTTAAAACATATCTCCATGAATTTGATTTAGATTGACAATTCGATCCGACCATTACCGGGTTTTCCCATATTTCCACGGGGTCAAGAAGTACGCGGGTGACATATCCGTGAACTTAAAGGCTCTAAGTTCGGTCATCTCAATCTTTATTTTTCTCTCTTTCAGGCGATGCTGTTGTCCCGCTGTCATTGTACGGGGCTCAATTATTACTAAATTGGACATGGACTCCGACTTTCTTCAAATTTCATAAGATTGGTTTGGTAATAAATAATTCAGTTTTTTTTAACAAATCCCCTTTAAGCCCTGTATTCAAAGTTTATTTACACTCACACTAAACAAATAAAAAACATTAGCCTTACCACAGCTAAAAATCTAGATATAAAAAATATCGATGTTTCTACTGTTTATTCTTTTCTCATAAAAATTCCAGACTAACGTAATGAACAGACGCCATGACACTAATCAGATACAGTGATATGAACGAAAATTAAAATATTATTTGTCTTGGATCTGAAATAAGATGATGATTAATTGATTAATGTCTTATATCCCCTAGGTGGGGCAGAAGGCGTTCACAGTAATTTTCTATCGCGAACGATCTTGAGCATCGCGCTTCACCTCGCCCCACGTCATTCCAATGTTCCCCGCCTCTGCCAGTACTGAACGGCGCCAAGTCTGTCGGGGCCGACCACGCTTCCTTCTACCTTGAGAATTGCATTCCAAAGCTTGCTTGGGGATATTATTAGAATCCCGATGCGTATGGCCGATCCATCTCCACTTTCGCCGTTTGATCTGGTGTTCGATCAAAGTCTCATGGCATTTCTCTGGCAGATCTTCGTTAGAGATTACCTCGGGCCGCTATATTCCGAGGATGCGACGCAAACACCGAATGACGCAGACTTGGATTTGGCACGAGATGTCCTTAGTGACCTTCCACGTTTCGCACCCATATAGCAACATAGATTTAACATTGGACCCGAAGATTTTAAGTTTAATCCTTCGGGTCAGTTTCCGCGATTGCCACACTGGTCCTAGACGTGCGAAGGTGGCAAGGGATTTGGCGAACCGAGAAGCGATGTCTTCTTCTGTGTCTCCGATTTCCGTCACGACACTGCCCAAATATGTGAAAGACTGGACGCGATCTTGTTGCTCTGTGCCAATTTACTTATTCTTTTCTCATAAAAATTCCAGACTGACGTAATGAACAGACGCCATGACACTGGCCATAAACGAAAATTTGATTAGTATATTTCCTTGAAACTAAAATAATAATAAACCTAGAATGGTTTTTTAAAGTTTGTCATTAACCACACAGTCACAACTACTAAATATGTTCATGTCAATAGTCGAACTTGGTCAGAAATTATTAAAACGTTGTTTTTTTCAGGCTTTCATGCATATGCTTGCATTAGACGGAGCAGCAGTGGTGTGTGCATTAAGCTTCTTCCACATTAATAAGAAAACTGCGTTTTTCATGACGCCATATCTGTGTTGGCTGGCATTTGCTAGTTGCCTTAATTATTCTATATGGCAACTTAATAACGACGACGAAAAAGAATCATAATAAACTTTTAAGTAAATATCATAAGGAAACAATAGCGTATTGGATATAAGCAAATAAAATATGAAATAGGTTTCCAAAAGGCATTTAACATTTTGTATGCTATTAAGATAAAACTATATATATATATATATATAATGTTTAATGTAATTTTTAAAATAAAATTTTATATTTGATTGTTGTATTGTTTATTAAAAATATATATAATAAACGGTGTCAATCATTTCATTCGTTTCAATTTGTTCAGCTCTCCTTGTTGTATGGACGCGTCTTTGTAGATTTGTTTGACTTTATCTTTTCTCACATTGTCACTGAAAAGAAAAACAAAATAATATTCATATAGTTATTTTATGTATAATTCAATATTTTGTGTGTAAGTATTAATTATAAATCTACCTATACCTACTACAGGCCTACTGAATACGTATATAAAATTTGGTACAAATCGGTAAAGCCGTCTTGAAGGAGTACGGTAACTAACATTGTGACAGGGAAGTTTTATATATTAGATATAAATATACCAAAGTAAAATTATGTTTGTGTTGTGTCTCCGTCCTTTGCGTCGAATGACGTTTTTAAGCTGCTGTGGATGTATGCGGAATAACAAAAAAGTATTTTTAATTGTTGTACTCTCTATCTCTTTCTCAGTTTATTTGTCTACGGTGACTAAATGGTTAGACTGATTTCGATACACTTTCATACACGGAAACATATTTTAAATATCAAATCCGTGTTTATAAAACTTTTCACAATTTTTACCCAAAGAACACAAGAGAAAAATGTAATTAACATAAAGTGAGTATTTTTTGGTAATTTTTCCTTTAATTCTAACCGTTTACGTAAATTTTTAAAAGTACTAAAGTTTTTGCACTTTTACTTACTTACTGATCGTGACGTGATTTTATGTAGCCTTCCTAGACAAATGTGTTACCCAACAATAAAATAAATTTTCAATTTCACCCAGTAGGTTCTAAGGAAAGCACGACCAAACAAACTCTTCCGGTACATAATATTAAATAAATAAATTATTATTAAAATAGAAGTGTTAAACGAAGTGATGATAATAATAATAATGCTTATTTTGATCCACAATAGTTAAAAAGGTTTCTTAATATTATCCCCCGCCCACATACTGAGAGCACTTCTGCCTTGGGGGAGGGGGAGTTTAGTCCCTTCTTGTTTTAGTATAGGAATAATAAGAAGTTATAATTATGTTGATTTGTATGAACATTAACATGTATCTGTGTGTGAGAGAGAGAGTGTGTGGGAGTGCATGCTATATTTGCCTTGAAAACAATTTGAATAATTACAATTTATAATTAAGTGTTGTCATTACCTGTGTATCTTTTGTCGTATTTTCACGGAAGCGATGTAAGATTTATCTCTCCTTATCTCCCGCAGAGCTCCCTTCATCTCCTTTTTATATTTAACTTGTAGGCGTGCTCTTTCTGCTTGATCTCTTGATAGTTTAGAACTCTTGCTACCAGTAAACCTGAACCAAAGATATTGTTCAAAATATAAGTAAACTAAATAGTGGCTGTCCAGCTAAAAGGTGTTACAACGTTTGGATCAATCATCATTTCACTGATTAGTTTTTTTCTTACAAAGGTGTAGAAATTAGCTATGAAACAGCCGTTAAATAAAGTTTATGACAAAATGTTACTATCGCTAATCTATTTAATCTGAGACCACATTGGTAACTCCTACGTATAAACCGTAAACTTGCATTTTAGACATTTTGATGTTTACATCACCACTTCTTTTACCTAGATCATCGTTTTTAATCATATAGCTATTAAAATAAAATTAAAAAGAAATCATTAGTACAAAATCTTAAGTGTAAAGCCTAAGATCCCGCTGCAAAATAGCTACGTTCATATTATAGTGGATAGACAAAAAAAATTGATGCTCAGTTATTAAAAGGACTACTTGTTTTTTATAGTGTTGCCAATTCAAATATTCACAAGACTATATTTAATTGAATTCATTTTAATTGCAGTTAAAGATTGCTCAAGCTAAAGAAACTTAGAGCGCTACATCATTTCATTGCCGTTAAAGATTACTTAGCAACCTTAACGGCTATTAAAATTATTTCAATTGAATATAGTCCCGGGCATATTTGGATTGGTATACCCTTCATAGATACTTACACGTCTTGAATGTCCGGCTCGTATAGTCTTAAAGCCTTCGGTCTGACTTTCTCTCTGGCCATTAATGTATACGTTTTAACTTCTAGCGTCTGTTTCATATACTGTAGTATGTCAGAAACTCTCTTTGCTACTTCTTTCGGGTACAACTCTAAATCTATGCGACCCATCAACTTTATATGAGGCTCGAAAATTGCCTCCAGCGCCTCTAAATCATTATAATTATCAAAAAACTCTTTCAACATCAATGAAGCAGCCAAGAGACAACGTATTTTGTACGCATCATCTATTTCCTTTGACACTAAGTCCTTCGGTGCCATTTTGTCGTCCAATGTCATTTTTGAACAGTCGCGTTCTAAATTTAAAATTTTGACATCTCTATGCAAACGGAATGGCGGGACTACTTGCACGGGATTAAGAACTGAGGTGTTCGCACATAAATATAAAACACCTCTTAAAAAATTTAAAGCTGAAGGCACAAATCTTTTCGACAAAACCGTATATTCAAGTATAAGACTCACTATAAAAAATCCTCTAGAAACTGAATAAGAATCTCTAAAACGAGATTCTTTTAAAATTTCGGTCATGAATATTAAAGATGGCGTCGTAACCGGATGCCGGAAATCAGATGTCGGATACAATATAGACACTAATTTAAAAAATATCAAGGTATCTAAATCAGGTACCTTTTTAGTATTACGCTTGAAGACATCATGTTTCTCTTTCAACAGTTCAACAATGAATTTCTTTGTTGAAACTTTATTAATGTGAATTAAATCATAAAAGTGAGGTACTATTTTGTCTAAAATAAGAAATGATTTTATGATTTCAGATTCCTCTGTTAATTTAGAGAACAAATCATTAACATATTGTAACATGTGAGCGTATAATCTGCTCAGAAGTTCCTTGTTGTTTTCGGCCAAACTTGGGTTGTAGTTTATTATTAATTTTTCTAAAGCTGCTGATTGTTGGGACGGTGATTTACCTGTTAATAACTCCTGAAAAATAAAGTAAATATTTGTTGTTACTTTTAACTTAAGAATATCAATGTATGTAATAATGTAAGACAAATTTACCTTTAAATTATCACCTTCGACCGATTTGTAATCGAAAAATGAACCAATTCTTTCACTACAATCGTCCAATTCATGATTAGACACATCTATCTTCTTCAGATCTTTTGATTCATCCATAGCATTCTCTTCTTCATCCGAACCTTCAGAATGACTTTCACTATCTGATGTATTATTTGTATTATTAATTGATAATTTACATTCATTTATTTTTATCGGTTCTAGGTTCAGTAATTTCGTTTTCTTTTTATGTTTTTCATTTGTATCTACAATTTCACTAGAATCACTGTCTTCACTTGATTCAATTTTTTGACGTTTCAATGTTTTTACTTCATCAGTTTTAATTAGTAATGTTTTATTCTGTTCCTTCTTCTTGTCATTTATCTTTGACTTTATTTCTACTTCTTTAAAGTTATCGTTTGATTGTTTTATAGTTTGAGTGTTTTTAATTTCTTGTTCATCAATACTGTTTTCACTATCAGTAGAACTCTCAGTTCCATCTATTTGTGCATTTATACTAGCTTTATTACCAGAATCTTCACCCTCAGAATCGCTACTGATATATTGTTTAACTTGTTCTTTATCATCTTCTTCGATTTCCTCTTCATCATTGCTTTCTTCGCCTGACTCACTCCCTTCTTTCTCTTCATCATCCGAGCTATCAGATATACCATCGTCAAATTTTTTTTGGGCATTAGGTACTAAAACAGAAAAATAACCGTTAAAAAAAATCTGTGTCATATCATCATATTAGTGTAATCAGTTTTTGGAATACCTGAAAAATCCTTAAGTATATGTTCTGGCACTAAAGGCTTCCCATCTTTATCATAGGCCAACATAAACTCTTTCTCATCTTCCAATTCAAAATTATCATCTAGGTCATCTGCAGATCTAAAAATAATAAATGCATAAAGTGTATTGATACTAAAAAGAACATTTTATACCACATAAAAATAATTATATATTATTATAATATTGACGGCCCTTATATATAAAAAGTTAAGAATGAAATGCTAGTTTTGTTAGACAATATATATTATTTAAGCATCATCTTTTATTAGGTATGTGATTTAGAAATATGATGCCCTATATTGATTAATTAGGTGATACAATCATCAACATTACAAAAATATTAAAATGTCTAAAATACAAGTTGACTGTTTATATGTAAGAGCCATTGATATGACCACTAACTAAATATACAGGTTTTAGACCTTTACAATGAAAAATCATTGAAATGATAATCCAAAGGAAACAACTAAAAATAGCTTTATATTTATTGCATGTGGCTATACATTTATTCAAAATCTCGTGAAACCTTCTCTTACCTATGACAGCTACTCATTCTTGCCAGTCATAATTGCCTAGGGGTCAGGCTAATATAATCGTGTTAAGTAAGTTGTGCAAATAAATCCTGGATAGGAGAACTTGTAATAAAGTCACATTAATTGTTTAATACATTAACCTTTGTAGTTTAATGTAATGAAAATATTATGAGGAACATGCACACCACCACACATAAGTTAAAAACCTGTTAATTACTTACCTGTGTTTGACTGAAGGTACTTTCTTAGGAGCAACAAGATCTTCTTCAGAGAACATCCTCTGCTGTCTTTGTCGTTCTAACTCTTCCAACTTTTTCTTTTCTTCTTCCTCTTGCTTTTCCTTACTTTTAAGCCCATCTGATGGCTAAAACATATGTATAATTTAATACATTTGAATAAACGAATCACAATTTCATTGTTGATTGTTTTGTTTGAAAATATAAGGAATTATTGGGTAAGATGGTTAAAGGTTTTTTTATTTGTAATTAAAATTTCTTATTCAAGAAGGTATTTAGAGCACTTTTGATTAGTCAGATCATGTTGTATTATTTCAAATGAAGTGTTAGTGATGATATGCTGATGTAAGTGCTGTAAGTTGAAGTGAATTTGTATAAAATGTATACGTACAGTGCCTCGCTTCTCAAACTTTAGTTCCCTCATCATTTTATCATAATCTTGTCCCTTCTCAGCTTTGCTTAATAATTTATCAATAAGTGATTCATCTTCAACTTTCTGTTTTCTAAATACAACTGGCTGTAAGTCCTTCCACTCATCATCTAACTTTTCTGTCATGTCTAAAGTCTGCTCTTTTTCTTTCTGTTTCTCTGCTTTTCTCTTCTTAGATTCAGCAATAAGCTGTTCTATTAAATCCTTATGCGATTTTGCACCATCTTTTGAATCTGATTTTGACAAAACTCCGCCACCAAAATGACCTTCTGACACAAAGTCATCTAAAAAGTTGATCAATAAAAACTTATACTTGTATATATAATTTATGCATATTTTACTTTTATTGTACATTAATGCAACCATGTCAGCCTCATACATGAATATATGAAAGACACATGTACAAAGTATTAATAACATTTATTAAACATTTAATTGTAGGAAATTGAAACAGATTTATAGAATTATAAATTGCTAATGAGACTATTAAAATCTTGTAAATAATACTATAAATTCTTGTCTTTGGTTTAGCTTGATCTATTTACCATATATAATTTGATGGCCCATATGTTTAATTAATAATTCGTCTGTTTTTTTTTTGTATGCTACCTCATATCTTCCGACTGGGTGTACCGATCTTGATGATATTTTTTTAAATGAAAGGTGGTGCTCGTCATAGGGTCCCATTTTTTTTAAACCAGTTCTGATGATGGCATCCTTGACAAAACCAGATAAGTCTTAAATTTTCGTAAGCATGTGCCCGTCAAATGGACGAATAACTTGTTTTGTGATAGTTTGGTAAAGTTTTGATGATGAAATCCATGACAAAGTGACGGCGATCTTCAAATCTTACGTGCAAATGAACTATACTCTGCAGAATCTTCTATACGCTATCCAGATATTTGAGTCGCCTACCGTAACTTCGGTATGGTCAAGTGCTAGTCGTAATTAAATATGAAGATCAATGGAACTCCTCAACAGCTTACAGTCGTCGTCGTCGTCGTCGTCGTCGCTTCAACCGATGGACGTCCACTGCTGGACATAGGTCTCACGTAATGACGTCCACAAGGCCCGATCTTGCGCCGCCTGGCTCCAGCGGCTACCGGCGACCCTCTTTATGTCGTCGGTCCACCTTGTGGGGGGTCTCCCTACACTGCGCCGTCCGGTGCGGGGTCGCCACTCCAGCACCTTTGGCCCCCAACGTCCATCGGTCCTTCGGACTATGTGCCCCGCCCATTGCCACTTCAGGTTCGCGATTCGCAGGACTATGTCGGTGACTCTGGTTCTACTACGGATCTCTTCATTTCTGATTCGATCACGTAGAGAAACTCCGAGCATAGCCCTCTCCATCGCACGCTGAGTGACTCTGAGCTTCCGCATGAGGCCCATAGTCAGCGACCATGTCTCAGAACCGTAGGTCATCACTGGCAACACGCACTGTTCGAAGACTTTGGTCTTCAGGCACTGAGGGTTATCAGACGAAAATATCTGGCGTAACTTCCCGAACGCAGCCCAACCGAGTTGGATTCGGCGGTTGACCTCCTTCTCGAAATTGGACCTACCTAGCTGGACTATATGTCCCAGGTATGTGTACTCGTCGACAATTTCGAGAGCTGAGTTCTCAACGATGACTGGGTGAAGCGGTACATGGATATTAGACATAATGTTCATTTTCCGGCTCACCTATTGAGAAACTCTGCTGAGGTCACAGAGCATTGTATTGAGATCTTCGAGACACTCTGCCATAATGAATACGTCATCGGCAAACCGTAGATGAGTGACGTACTCGCCGTTGATATCGATGCCCAGTCCATTCCACTCCAAAAGCTTAAAAAGGTCTTCCAGCGCCGCAGTGAAGAGCTTCGAGGAGATAACATCTCCCTGTCGCACTACACGCCGCTGTTGGATAGACGCTATGCTTTGGTCCTGTGTACGGACTGACATGGTGGCGTTTTCGTACAAGCACTTCAACACGTGTATGTACCGGTAGTCAATTCGGCATCTCTGTAGAGATCTCAACACGGCCCATGTTTCCACCGAATCATGGTAGGTGGGTTATAGGTATATAACTATTTTTTACCCTCATAAGTGTTAAGAGCGATAATGGTCATCATATGGCAAAGCAACGTTTGCTGGGTCATCTAGTATATATATCGTCATTAGTGGGGTCCATAATTCAACCTTCAAAGTGTGGCCGTCGGTGGGTAATTCAAACTCTAATCACTTAATTTTCCCGTAATCAATTTATACAAACATGAACAGAACACATTAGGTTAATTTATTATTAAAAGTCATTATTAATATTTAGGAAAGCGTGACTGTTTCAATAGTCGACTGCTCTGGCGGACCGTTCCTAGAGAATTGTCGAGAATGCCGCCGGCCTGTGACTCATTGACTCTGTCCAGCGCCAATAGATAGTGCTGGCGTTCCGGAAACTATTTGATAACATAGTGTTAGACCACGATGAACTCCGTAGCTATACAACCAGTTTTGATTATTGATTTATCCCTACTTTGATACTGTAGGATAGGTTTCATTTTATTTTATACTCATTTTTATAGACCGAGAGATATCGTTAACAATGACTTCTGCTGTCAACAAAGCATGTACTAATTGGCACCGTATTTAAATCCCACATTTAAATATACACAGCATAGTTGCATAGGTCAGCTAGTTATACCATTTAACTTGAATATGATAAAGAATTAATAGCTTATACAGAGAAAATTTGTTATATTGTATATCCTTTAATTTCCTTTGTATCATAAACCCAGAATTCGCAAACTAACTGATACCCCTTGTAACTTTTGCGGAAGGGTCATAGATTACCTTTTGTAGACATTTAGTCATTCCTCAGCTTTATTTACGTTTAACTGCAACGAAGGTGTTGCGGTGAGGCACAAATAATTGCTTAAAGCTATCAGAGGATCCTTAAATTTATGGGAAATCGGGATAGTTTTAATGTTATTTAATGGAACAAGTTCCTATGTAATAGCAAGAAGAGAATAAGTAATTTTTTTTTGTATTTTGAAAGTAATTTCGAAGAGATACAGCAAACTAGTTAGTAAGTAATAGTTGTAAATTACAATTGAAAATACAAACTGTGATTTAAAAAATAATACAAGGTTAAGCTAATATCTATATAACTCATCTACTATACGATATTCCTCTTAAGAAAACTAAAGTTTCAGGATAATAAAAGATATCTATGCTGGAATTTCAATTAAAAATTGTCACGATGAACCTGCTGTTGTGACTGTTGAAAAAGCAAAATAAAATAAATAAGAGAAGTCATTTGAAAGTCTATAAAGAGATTCGAGAGGTAAAAAGTTTAGACAATGGCTAAACAACAGAGCAGCCAAAAGTATAAAAGAACAATTAAGTTTATCCGCCTGTTACGGCTAATTCATAAATAATTGGAAGTAAAAGTCAAAAGCGATTTTGATCATTTCAGAACTTTATAAGGAATGACTACGATACGATTACTTAAACATATATAAATTGTTTCTTGCGTTCTTACCACGATGGAAATATGCTGATTTTTTTGAATATGTGGAATATACTTTGCTGCTATATTTTAACTGCTGATGGTTAACTATTTAATCGCAATATTGTTGAGTATCCACACAATTCCCATAAAACTATAATTATTTTCTATTGTTTATATCCTATATAAATAAATCCTTGGTAACAACCGATCTTGTAATGAAATGAAATAAACATTTCTACTCCGAGACAAGATATTCTGGAAGATCTTTGTAATAATTAAAATACCGCTATATATGTACATATAATCCTGCAGGCAATTTTCTAAGAAACATATTTTTTTTTTATCTTTGCATTGTGTGTATATATAATGACATGTTTATTTGCTGAACATAGGTCGAATGAACACATTTGTGCTATCATATTCTACGAGAAACACTATAATATGCAAATATTTAAATAAACTATGTTAGACTTTTTGTCAGATTCAATTTCATCGGATTTAATATGTCAGATTTAATTATATTTTCTTTAATTGCTAAGGCTTTCATTATACTGTTTTAATTAGCAAAACATTCGGACATAAAATGTTATTTTAAATAACTTCTGAAAGAGGCTTTAATTATTTGCATTACGGGTATACATAGTTATAAAAACTACCTCTTAAGCACTTTATCTGTATTATAAATAATTTATTACTGTATGACGAAAGTCCCCATATATCTTACCATAACGTAATACGAAAACAACATAGCCATGGTAGTCAGTTATTTATCATTAAATTATTAGGTCTAATTTATTTACTACTTAGGATGTTTTCAGCATTTTAAAGTCAACCTATTCTTTACTCAAGTAGGGTCACTTATTATATTCGTCTTCATATTTTTGTATTTCTGACAGATTAGGGTTAGACTGGGATCTTAGTTGATCTAAATTTATGGTACAGTCGAAGATGGTAATTTATCATTAACGGTTTCTACAAATCATCGTTTTTCTGATAGGGTGGTGACTAACCACGCCTGTAGCTTTCTACCAGTCCAAACTCAGACGAATTAGAGTTTGCACTGACAGGAATGAAACCCAGGACCTCTGTTACCGAAGTAAGTAGTACCACCATTGCGTTAACAAGGCCAAAACAAATGAAAAATATCATATCATATTCTTTGAGAAAATTCAGGAGAATTATGCTTACAAGTAATTTGTAATGAAATCGTGTCGCAAACGTTAAATGTAAAATCTGGGAACTGCTGTTTTAGAGTGTAATACAAATTTAGACGACAATAAATTTCTTAATTCAAAAACAAAAGTTTATTTTAATGTTACAGGTTCTTCGGCTGTTTCACTCCAACTTGAAATTTAAGCGCTATTTTACAAAATTTACTTTGTTCACCCTAAGACTTTTATGATATTAATTATATTCGTAACTCGTGTTTAAATTGGATAAATAGTTAATGTCCTGATGATTGTTAATTACTAAGGGATGACTACTAACAAAGTTTGCAAAGACATTTTTTACATTAATATATAAATACATATTATATCCTCTTTCGGAGATTATAATACTTACGAGTACTTATGGTCATTGTACTGATTTGTCTGCGGGATAAAATTTAAAATAAAGGTATCATTTTCTGACTTATGCTTGGCATGCGTTGCAAAGCCTTTTTTAATTTTTTCACACAAAGTTGCAATTCAATTGAATGAACAGCGCTGAAACGTTTATAGGACGGATACAGAAACGTTCAGTTTATACATTTTTTATATCACCATCTACTGTACATTGTGAATATTTTATGAAAAACCTGCAGGCCCTGGCTGGCATTTCATACAAAGATATGAAATGCCCGGCGTGCCATGCAAATATATGTTATATCAACGACACAATCACTACCTAGAGTTACCTAAGTCATTGTACCATGCCCTATAACTGTAACATTTGTGCGAATGCAATTAATAATAAATTATATTATAACATACTTTTAATGTGACCATGTATTAAAAGTAATTTATGGAGTAATGAACGAAGTTATATAACGTCAAGAAAGTTCGCCAACACGAAGTTAAAATCGGGGAAAGTTAGGACTAATACTAAGATTACATTTTACAATCTTGGACGAACATAAACGTTTTCGAGGGATTAGTATAACAGAGTTGGGGTATACCATTATTTTGATACGAAATTTGAAACAACGACTATTCCAAATCTCTTTGTTATTCATTTGTATAGTAATACTGTCTTTATAACCTACGTGTTCGGTAATCTTCGTTATATACATGTTCAAATAAAAGTTTATATAACTTATTTTATCTGTTTGACTATTTCATTTTGCTAGAAACAAACTCAAGTTGAGTTTGTTATTGTATCCTAAAGCTTGAAAGGCTTTAATTAGAAGATAAATATAAATACGGAATTAAACTGAGATATTTACATATTTTGACATTAAAACTTAATGCATAAGAAAATGATGTAAGAGTTGTTTTATTCTTGAAAAAAAAACGTATTTCCTATTAGGAATAAGGAAGGTATTTTTTAAACTTGTTTAATGATAGGCAAAACAAACTAAAGCGTCTTTCGTTAGTTTTAGGAGGTTCTTGCGGCTGTTTACCAGTATCGAACAGCTGCAAAGGACAGAGGTGAATGGCCAGATACCGGCGAAGTCCAGAGAATCAGGACTCTATCCGACAGGGCCCTGATTGAAGGATGGAAAGAGGATCTCAGATCTTCTGAGGCGGACGTGGTCACTTTTGCGGCGATCCGTCCCCACTTGGAAGGTTGGCTTCCCTGAGGTCACGGTTCTTTGTCCTACAGGTTGGTGCAAGTGTTTATCGGACACGGATGTTTTGATAAGTACCTGTACCAAGTTTTGGGCTGTGTGGAGTCTCCTACTTGCCAGGTGTGCGGAGCGCCTGTTGATTCGGCGCAACACGGTCGAGCAGAATGTCCGGCTTGGGGTCGACAGCGCCATCTCATGGTATCCCTGGTTGGAAGTGATCTCTCTTTGTCGAGCGTAGTTGGTGCTATGCTCGGTGGGAAGTCATGTTGGAGGGCCGTGTCCTCTTTTTGTGAGTCTGTCATCTTGCAGAAAGTGGCATGAGACAGGGAAAGGGAGATTGCAGTCGATGCTCCTCCCGGCCACCGGAGGAGAAGGGGTGCAAAAAGGCGCAGTTTTGTCCGTTTGATTCCGATTCCTTGAACCCTTGAGTCGGATTCATCCGAAGTGCCAGAGCAGAATGCGGCAGCAAACATCTGGTCCCCAGCACACGGATGAATAGATTTCCGCGGGTTTTAAATGGGTCTGGCTTCTAGTGCAGCCAGCAAGCCCCACTCTGTCGGATGGAGGTAAACTTCATCCGACGTGTGCAAAAGTATTTCCCAACAAAAAAGTGTTAGAGTACGGTGAGTATAATATCGTTAGAGACTCTAGTAAGATTTAAAAATATATTGTGCTAGTATATTATAAACTCTTTTAGACTTACAAATATATTGGACTATATAAAAGGCTTCAATCACATCGGCAGATATTGAATCTATCCCCACTGGTGTTGAACCTATTCAGGTCAGACGGGATTGTAGCGAGGGGTGATGGCACCGAGATGTCAACTTCCGCAGTTTATCGATGAAATTGTTTTGCTAAAGTTGTCTAGCAATAAGGTACTCGAGGATTTTATATATGGCTAACAATATTATCACTCTAACCGCTGTCACCTAAATTTTTTTTTTTTTTTACTACACGCTTCTTTTTGATTATAACTATGTGTTATGTTTTAAGAAATATATGATTCGATATATAGCTATATACATTCTTAATGGAATGAACACGAGAAGTAAAAAAAGAACGTACCTAGATGAAGTAAACAGAGAATGGTATGGTAAGGTAAGTAGCAGCCTATTAACATAAGAGCATAGACCCACCACGTTGCTGCATTACGGGTTAGCAGGCATAGTATACAAGTGCACTCTCACAGTCCGATGTGACGGGACTCCGATACGACCGGAGTGATATCAGGTGCACGACCAATGGCTTAACACGCTTTCTACTCGGTGGTGGAGCACATCGCCAACTACAAAACTTCGGAAAAGTATTGAGGAAATCTTAAAAGAAAACTCAATATTTATTTTTGAATTGGACCCGGGACTAGAACGCGGGAACTCATCTCTGTAGCCGAACATGCTAACCACTAGACCAATAAGGCAGTATCAAAAAGAGATTAGGATTTTACCTAATTCAACACTCAATCTCTTTTGATATATTTTTTGAATCTAGAGTATATTAGGGACTCTTGTCTACAAGACATGATTTGATTTAAATTTTCCGATATGGAGATTTGAATAGCACTGTATGGAGGTTTAAATGTTTTTTTGGCAGAATTTAGTAAGTTATATTAATCTTATGATTATTTTGACAAGCTCTTATAATTTTAATTACTTAAAAAATACTTGTTAATATCATACGTGGAAATATTTCTTTTGAGCTTTAAACTGTATCGATACATATTATAGATATATGTATCCCACTGTCTGTTTCGTGACTATGATTTCAGAATCCCTTCGGCATAAATTATCAACTAAGCTGCAGATGTCAACAATGTGACAATAATCACAGTATGACTTGAATAATGAGTAATACAGATTGTCTTAACGAGTATAAACATTGCTTCTACACTCATTAAAGTAAAATAAAAATCATAAAGGTCTCGCGTAAACAACATAAATCGTTTCAAAGTGTGCTGAAATGCCAAAGAAGCTGGAACATTTAAAGAAACTTTTGTTTTTGATTAAGAAATTTATTACACCCTACATTTATATTACGCCAGTACCTCTGCGAATTACCTTTTTATCTTAACGACTAAAACACGACCTGGGTATACACGATAATATAAGAGATATTATGTTTTTTTTACAGTCATACAAAATGAACCGTATACTTTACGTCCTTTAAAAAATATACAGTGTAGTTTCAGGACAGATATATATGTGAAATTATGTTTATTTTTTTTTCAAAAGTTCAAATAATCTCAATTATCTATTTTCTTTTTCAATAACTGCCATTATGATTTTTAAGAATCCTGACTACACGACGTGTTTCTATGCTTTTCTGTGAGCTCGTTATGTGTTTTTTTTTTTAAATATTTTATATGTTAACTAAAATTTAGCTTATATAATAAACTTTTCTTATGCTATCAGTTTTAAGTATCAAGTAAGCTATAGGTACCTATGTATAAAACAAAATTTTGGAAAATAACTGTACTATATCGGTCGAGACCTAACAAAGGGTGCGATGGATAGGGGCGAGGTGGTCCTGGCAGTTTCGCTAGATATAGCGAACGCCTTCAACAGCCTCCCCCATGAGACGTTACTAGAGGCACTCCGATATCATAGAGTGCCTCCCTATCTCGAAAGGCTGTTGACCACGTACCTTCAGGACAGGGAGGTCATATGGGAAAGCAGAGGTAGTGTGTTTCGGCATCGAATCGGCCGTGGAGTTCCGCAGGGGTCTGTGTTGGGGCCTGTGTTATGGAACATAGGCTTTGATTGGCTTCTGCGGTGTCCGCTTCTTTCCGGAATGAGCATGTTGTGCTACGCCGACGACACCCTCATCACAGCTAGGGGAAGCACGTTTGGAGAGGCGGCTCAACTTGCCGAAGTCGGCACAAATATGGTGGTGGACAGAATCCAGAGAATGGGTCTGGCGGTGTCTTCTACCAAAACGGAGGCTTTGCTTTTTCATGGACCTCGGAGAGGTCCTCCACGAGGGGCTACTCTATTGCTGCGGGGTGCGGTTGTCGAAGTAAAGGCCCAGATGAAGTACCTGGGCCTTATGTTGGATGGTCGTTGGGGATTCCAGGCACATTTTGCCTGGATTACCTCTCGGCTAATTAATGTCGCCTCTGCGCTTGGACGACTTTTGCCAAATGTGGGGGGACCAGACTCGCCATGCAGGAGGCTTTATGCCGGAATAGTTGCAAGCATGGC
>JACTOM010000330.1:2617543-2632238 GCA_015832385.1 Elymnias hypermnestra
TCCATGTCGTGTGGTATCCTGAATTCAAATTTAAAACATTACGATCGAAAAAGATGGTAAAAAGGACCAGGTTTAAAACTGCATCAATAGTTTTTGTTCAATCTAGCAATAATATTTCGGTATGGGGCATCGAAACCTAAACTCTAAGGTGGGCCAATAGATGTGTCCAGAAGTGTAAATTGATGTAACCTGTATCCCATTTGCATCCCACAGCGTTATAATTGTATTGATTGTTATTATAATTAAAAACAAAATTTATAGAAAAGAAAATATAATATTTAAATGTGTAAGTCTAAGGATATCTAATTGAGCTTACAAAATAAGTTTTTTACTTTACTTAAAGGAAGTATAAAATTACTAGGTGACCCAGCAAACGTTGTTTTGCCATATGATAACTATAATCGATATTAAAAAGCAGGGGTTGATGATAGAAGGGTGAACATTTAGGTGTATGTATCTTAACATTTAGGGGGAACAAAAATAGATGTTGTACGACTCTCCACCCTTGGCGATATGCACACTAGGTTTCAAGAAAATTGGTCGAGCCGTTTCGGAGGAGTTCAACTTCTAATACCGTGACACGAGAATTTTATATATTAGATTTCAATATTACAAAAATAAAAATGTAACGCCACCGATTTCCTAGTATACTACTTTAATCTTAGCTATTATTAAAAAGAAGTCAGAACTACCTTACACTCTATCAAATATAAATGCAAAATAAATATTTTGGAGATGCTTGCGTTTAAAAATGCGATATTGACGTCACGAGTTACCCTTACGTATTTGCTCGCATTCCTTGTTTTATTACAGGTCACATTAAGTTAGAAGCTTTAGCGATTTTTCTTTAAAAAATATATCTTATTACCACATCAAAAAATCACTAAGCATGTTGACCACGCTTATTGCGGTTTGTTAAGTTATGAAATTATTAATTCATCGGTATATTTATTCATCGATAAAAATTTCAAAGAAATTCATTTTAAATTACACATGAGCATTAATTTAGGCCAAAGCCTTGTATCAAAGATGGAGCAGTTCTAAGCCTTATACCCTGTGTCTTTATCTGAAGGGATCTTTTCAGCCAGAGTTGGAAACTTGTAACTCTAAAGGTTGTAAGTTTATTTGGACTACTCTTATCTCTTATCGTTAGGATAAGATATGGGGCTACTTACTATCGTCCCAAAGCTGGCACTGGCTTCCTCACTCTATAATAGTTTCCTCACGATGGTTTCCTTCACCAAAAAGCATTTTAAACCATAAGCACATAAGTTTTATATTAACAACTTAGTGGCATCTTTTTTTTCACCGGGAAATGCCTTTACATACCCCTGCCTGGCAGGGAGTGTGTGACTCGCCGAGAGGGCCAGATTTGGGGGTGTCAGAGGCTCCTTCGCCTATTTGCCTTGACACTCCTAATAAAACCGACTAACGTTCTTCAAGGAGGAGACAAGACTCGATCGTAAAGACACCTCCTGCCGCCCAGCCTCCTCCTCCTCCAACGAGGTGACAGCCTCGCAGAAAGAAGCAACTTCATTCCGACCTATCTCACTACCAAGCTTGGCGCCTACTATATTTGGCAGTGAGAGATGCGCTCCCATCAGGGACACCAAAGGATGTATCTGTGATCCCCAAGGCGGATTCGTACCTGACTCTGATACCAGTATCCTTAGATAATATCTATATATTTGTGTAAAATAAAAAAGAATTCCGCTTGCACTTTGCACCAAATACTTTCCTGACTTAAATGTAAGTCGGCATTCGGTCGACGTGAGCTTCGAGCTCTAATATTCCTCTCCCTCTATAATCCGGTTGTTGCACTATACGAGATATGTTTTATCTACTCTCGATTCGACGAACTTAATAGCAACATAATTGTGAGAGTTCAATCTTTAACTAAAAATACATAATCGAAAACTAATTATAATAATTATTACATACAATAATTAAAGTATCTATGGAACTAACATAAAAAATGAATATATTTGTAGTAGATGACACTTGACGTTAATAAGAGTTATTTTTCAATCAAATATTAATTATTTATTTAAATTTCATTAAATAACAATCGTATTTACAAAAGATGTACAGCCCCATCTATTGAAAGCTCCAGCAAAAGGTTTCAAAGCTTTCTATTGAATAAGAGTACAAATATAAGAAATTCGTACTAGATAAATATCCTTGTTTTTATTCCACTTGAATTTTTTCCGGTTATATATGTACTTTACATTAAAAAAATACTCATTTCAATTGGATACTGCTATCATTTAATGATAAACTGTAACCATTTTGTACTCATAATTTACAAAACGAAGTTAGCTACCAAATTCAGTCATTATATCGTACATCTAACAAGTAACTGTATTAAAACGAGCTCCATAAAATACACACGAAATTTCCCTTTGATCACTTTAGGTGTTAATTAAATTTACACGAAACGTTTTATTTGAAAATTATTCTAAACACCGAAGTTATTGACTGTTATGTGGCTTCTAATAGGTTTAGTCGATTTACTTGTACCTTTAAAATTATGTTTTAGGATTTCGCTTGATATATTAAAGTAAACTTCTGTCATTTAGATTCTAAATGCTGACAATTACCGTTTGACTTGATTGATAAATACAGTCTAAGATAGAGGCCCGCTAACCTGGTAAGACGTGATTTACCTAATATAGTGTATTTTTTATGTTTTGATCTTAGGTTGGTAAGTAGCCATGGCCGTAGCCCCAGAACCGGACAAATTAGCCGACCAGGAATCCAAGCCTAGAATCTCTAGTGAAACGTATACTCAACACTGTCAAAAACTTAGATATTTTTAAGTTGATTATAACTTCATCTAAAAATTACTACAGGAACATATAATTTTGGTTTTTACACAACTTGAACTTTATGTTTAATAATTTATGAAAGTGTGAAAATTAAATTGAACGGTTGGGACTCATAAAGCGTTGATTTCGAATCGAAAGCAATTAACCAGGCGTTTTGATATAAAGAAAAAACTTTTTACAAAAGTTTTCAAATACTTTAAAAGTGTTATGGGTGAAAAAAGTAGGTCAATAACTGAGAAGGGCGTCTCAACAAGTCTGGTTTTGCTCAAGGCCGTTGTGAAGAACTGTTTTAAATTTATAATATTTTCACTATTTTATATTTAACAACTTACTTTTTATTTGAATGAACTTTGATTAAATTTTGATATAGCAATTTTAGATAGTTCTATTATGTTGTTTTCTTGGACTGTTTACTATACAAGTTAGACATTACTCGTTTGAACCTTGCCTGTAAATGTAGTCTCAATATATTTGATGTAAGTAGTTAAGAAATTTAATTATAATTTACGTCTATTTTTAATTTGAATATTTATAGTACAATGAAACAAAATGCAGAAAATTGACAATAAATTTTCCTGTACACGATGGGTTAAACAAAGTTAATAACTTATTTCACTATAACGTTAAAAATAAGTAACTAGATAAATTTTGCTTGGTATGAAAGTAGTCTTTACATTTATTCTTACAAATATTTTTGTCTATCTTCAGCTTTAACATAAGGGAAACGTCTATTTCCAGTTTGACAATAAATTAAGGGGAAAGGTACACAAAGTTATTGCAAGTAAAAGTCAATATTTTATAAAGCCTTAATTGACATATTTTTTTCAATAGTCCTATAAAACATTCATGACTCTAAAGATTAAAAAGAAATACGTAGATAGGCAAGTGTAACAGGAAAGAAAATCGCCCATGTAACTTAACATCAGTCGTAATTGCAACAGAAACTTTCTGAAAGACAACTACGCTCTATCAAACTTTGCGACCTCTGCGTAAGATTTGCCCAGGATCAATTTTTTTTATTACTTCGCTATTATTTGTGAATGGAATAATATACTTTGCGATTAGCATTTCGAAGTAAACACATTCATACCATAAAACGAGATTGCTTAGTGTAGATTTCACAGTATTATATATATGAATTAAAATTGCTCAAATTACAAACTGTTGTTTTCTTGCCCTTATCCCACTAGATGGGGTCGGCACAGCATGTTTCCTTTCGCCACTTCACTCTATCCGCTGTCATTTCTACATTCACACCCTTAATACACATATCCTCTTTCACACAATTCATCCACACTTTTTTTGGTCGCCCTCTCCCGGCCCTGCCGCTTACCATCATATTTAGGACCCTCTTACATACATGGCTATCCTCCCTTCTCATTACATGTCCATACCAGGCTAGCCTTCCACTCCTTAACTTCTCGGTCACTGGTGCTACTTTCACACTTCCTCTATAACCACACGTTGTAATCAATTAATAATTTGTTATTTAGTATTATATAAATGGCATTTTTAAAACATGAAATGCTGGTAAAACCAACTTAAATTGCAATATGAATTTATTATCGAAAACTAGACAAATAGGCTACAGTTTGTACTGCAAGATCTTTTTCCTCTGTATGACAGTCGGTTGAAAAAATCATATACTAATTTTTAATATTTTTAGTGTTCTTAAATTCTTCAGTCGGTAATTCCATAGACGATGGTCTACCATCTAGACCATAAATTTCCTGATGGCTTTCTCTTGAAATCGAATTTAATCGATATTTCCAATTGGTTCATTTAAAATATGACGATAATTGTTTTCAAGGTTACAAAACGTTAAATTGGTAATCATATTTTTGACAAACATTTATAACAGTAGAGTAATTACCGAGTCCTAGAAAGAATAAGTACCTACAGTCAAATGATTTACGAAATATTTACAAAATGATAAAAATTTGCCTCGTCCAGTCCTGAACACAATGAAACCCATCGCAATTAAATATTAATTAAGCATTTGATTCGACGGTATTTGTATAATACGTAGGATCTGAAACATTACATTATGAGCTTACAAAGAAAAAATATTGAAATACTTAGTATTAATTATAATCTTTCATTTTTATTGTGTATACTGTAACGTTAATGGGGCAATATTTACCTATTTGTACATCGTTATATTGTTAATAATTAACTAATATTTCTTTACTGTATAAGTGGTATTATTCTAACTTGATAAGGAGTTATTTCCCAGGAAATGATTTCGCTCAGTTTTTGAGGTATATTGACAAAGATATAATAGTTACCTATAAAATGGGAATAGTCTACCAAACGATCTATATAATTATACTGGCTGAACCCGCGATTTCGTCTGCCTGGAAAGGCAAATTGTTTTACAAATAAGAATTAGACATATTAATACTTTGTAAGATCTGTAAATTGATAGATACTATTTTTTTTAATTTTTAACGCTCTCGCACTGCCCTATTTAGGTGAAATTTCCTAAAATATACTTTTGATAAATATACCATAAAAATATTTTGTCAAAAATTCGCAGTTGTAAGAATTATAAATTTATAGATATGATTTTTTATGTTCTGAAGACCCCTTGCGGGTGGAATTTCGTAAAATCCGTTCTTAGCTGACCTCTACTCGGCAATGTATGTGTGTGTATATATATATATATATATATATATATATATATATATATATATAACAGCTGAGACGATGTCGCGGTTAACGTTTGGTATTTATATATGATTATACAACAATATTTCATATCATAACTAGAAAACTGTTACGATCTTTTAAGACAGTAATTTAATATTGTCAATTTTGCATTAAAGGTATAATAATACAATTTTCTTTGTTACAGGTAATGATCAAAGGCTCTATCCATTACGAGGTAACAATGTTATGAGTAATCGAAGAATACTCGTTTTAAGGGGCTGGTAGGAACGTCCTTAGGAAATTAAATCTCTCAGGCTTCTAGACGATTTTGCATTTTAATGTGATAGTCTATTACACCGATACCAAGGTATTTTAATTTATTTAAGCGAAACTTCTTTAAGCGCATGAGGGTAAACTTTTTGCGGATGAAACGCGCGATCAGCGTCACGAAGACGCAGCGATTTTTATGCTCAATCGTTTGTAGGTTGGGTATTAATATCTACAAATAACATGTAGCATTTTAATTTGCCACTCGTCATTTATTAATTTAAATACTATTTTTCATAAAATATAAAATAAATATATTTTATAGTCTCTTTTCTAAATTTTAAATTCGATAACAAAATAACGTGGTATTTTCATTAACTGTCCGTCATTTGAGATTTCAATAAACTATTTGTATTGATTTGACGCTTTTAATATTTTAAACACAATTGAATTTCTAACATCTTCCTTTTTCCCTCCCTCTAAGTCTTGGAAATCTAAAGTCTTAGGATTTGAATAAATATAAGAGACTGCCTCATTGGTCTAGTTCGACTACAAACATGAGGTCCTGGGTTCGAGTCCCGAGTCGGACCAATTCAAATATCAATATTGAGTTTTCTATTAAGATGTTCTCAATATTTGCCCGAAGTTTGGGAAGTTGGCGGTGTGATCCACCCCCGTGCCTCGGAGAGCACATTAAGCCGTCGGTCCTGCGCCTGATCTGTCTCCGCGAGTGTCGGATTCCCGTCACATCGGATTATGAAAGTGAAGGAATAGAGAGTGCGCTTGTGTACTATGCCTGCCAATCCGTACTGGAGCAGCGTGGTGGGTCTATGCTGTAAAAATCCTCACTCCTCGGAGTGATATTAGTAATATGGAATTATTATCATTCTTTATGTTCCTAATGACGACATTTATTTGTTCTAAGTTGTATATATTATTATGTTTATTGTGTATCTATTTATAATATTTAGTTAAGTATTTGTAGGTTAAAGTATATGCATTAGTATGTAGGAATATTTGTATGTATGTATTTATATAGTAGGGGACACCACCTACCCTATTTACCTCACATTAATTCTTTAAACCTAAGGCTTCCTGGTAGAAATCGCTAAGCGATAAGCGATAAGGTCGCCTAATTATACTGTTGTATTAATTTTTGTTTCTGTGTTACTTGTTTCATGTTTGTGATGTACAAAACAGAGTATTCTATCTAAATAAGTAAAAGTATATAAATAAAAATATTAAAATAAGTCGTCTATAGCTGCTGTAGAAAATATTCTTTTATGGATTTCTTATTTATGCTGTCAATAAAACTGTAGAAATTAGATAGTCGTATCGAAAAGTCAAATTTCGTAGTGACCTTTGTAAAAATTGAAGCTAAAATGTATGACCAAATTTGTTCATATTTTCGGTGTAACTAGCAGCTTCACTTAATGTATTTTCGTTGCGAAGCACGCTCGCGGCCGGTCCCGAATTAAATGACGTGAGAAAAATATTTTTTCTCTCGTTTTCCTTTCTTATTATGGTATCTAAGTATCTCTTTCTTTTCATTTCACCCAACCTACATATTATTTTGTTTACAAGAAATGCGCCATGAATTTAATATCATTTAGTAGGGAATGTAAAAGAAAAATACGTGTTCTTAGTATACGTTCGATTTTTAACAAAGCTTTTTTTTATTATTTATTAAGTTATGCCATTGTATAATAACAATCTGTAATTTATTTTTCCATCTATTTTCATTGATAAGATGTTGGTAATGCGACACGTAGGTAATGCTTGTCCAACCAAGAAAATTATCCTACAAAAACAGGAATTAATTTAAACTATTTTTTATCTAAATACTACGACTTATCTATATCTTTTATTAACTGTGTTTTAATTATTAGGTGTACAATAAAGAGTATATTATTTTGTACTGTTGCTACTTTGCAGTCTAAGACTGACTACAACTGGACTCAAATCCTTGGCAATTATTTATTATGACAGACAAAATGGTTAATAACCGTTACAAAAATGGTCAATTATATCGTTGAATGGGACTAGAAAGTGATCCTATGTAACCCATTATGTAATGTCTAATAAGGTTAATGCAATATCAAACATGTGCAAACTTGAAACAAATTGATTTGCGTATTTTCAATGTAAAATTAAAAATGCTCTGGATATTTTGACAAAAAATTTAAGAACCTTTAAACGACCAAAGTTTTCTATCAAGGAAAAAAGATGTCATCCAATAACAAGGTAAAAGTGTAAGGGACTATTTTACCTTTAATAATAGTTTTATATCACCTTTTGTTATAGAAACATAAAGATTTTTGGATATACTTTTTCTTTAACAGTATTTCATCAGAATTAATACAAGGAACTCGTGCTAAAATTTTCGACTCTACTATTTTGTTTACCCGTAGATTTTTTTGCAATTTTCACAAAAGTTATTTCACCTAACATGATCGCAAAAGTCGTTACGTATTCCTTCTGTAACATTGTGAAAAGATACCAGCCGGAGTGGCCATAAATCTAACAGCGCCGTTCAAAATGAATTAATGCTCCCCACAAGAAAATGAGGGAAAAAACTGCAAATATTGCCCCCAAGATGAATCAATAGCAAAACAATGAAATGAAAGTCAATATTGAAATATATTTGTAATAGAATAAAAAGACTATATCGAGAAGGAATTGAAAGAATGGAATTTTTGTGGCTTCTTTATTTATTGCGTTGGCAACTGTTGAATGTGTGTCTTGCCTTCAACGTTTGGCCAAACCATATATTCTATGATATCTAATATTTATTTATTTAGTACGGCACTTCTTATTGATAAAGGTACAGACCTTATTGGGACCCTATATGGTCGCACAGCATGACATACTTGTTTTTATGTTTTACTAAGCGACGATCAAATAGTCTTATTTTTTAAGTATTAGTGTATAAATGTTAGTTTATTGTGTGATTTTATTGATACATATCTTAGTTATATGCATTTAATTACACAGTTTAATAAGCTTATTATAGAAAACGATTCTAAGAGATTCTAGCGTTAAAAATGTCTATATCTATTAGCAAATTCGTTATATGACCGACACATCCTGATTAAAGGGTTGTAATAAGAGGTATTATTATTAAAAATGACTAGTGGTAATATATTGTTTAACCTACGTCTTGAATCTCTTATATTAATACTTATTTGAGAGAGTAACGTGGCTGAGTTTATTAAATCTGTATGTAAAGGTAAATATTCCAACATCGTTATATGATAATGTTTATTAAGGCATAGAGTTCCGGCTACCTGATCGTCATAGCTTCATATGCCTGATTTTATTATCATATTCATATTCTTTACTTCCCCGTGCTGTTACCCGCGTAATTTTGGATCACGTTAAAATGTAGAGTACTCGTTCTGAGTGAGAGATTACGTCGCGAAAGGAATGTGGTCAATTTTGTATCCGCGAAACCCATTTTTGAAGTGAAACTTCTTTATGCCTCTGAGGGTAAAGATGTGCGTTTTTTATGTTAATTCGTTGGAAGGTTAGGTTAGGTTGGTTTTAATATTTACAAATAACATGTGGTATTTTAATTTGCCACTCGTCATTTAATAATTGCATATACTCCTTTACATAAAATATAAAATAAAAATATTTCATAAATTCTTTTCTTTTAATTTTAAATTCAAAAACAAAATTTAATTAATAATTTCTAATAATGATAGAAAACACGTGACATTTCTTTTTACAATCCGTCATTTGAGATTCAATAAATTTCGACACTTAATATTTTAATGACAAATCAATTCATTAAATTCTCGGAAATCTAAAGATTTATCTTTGCTTAAATATAAACTAAACCTAAATATAAAGTATGAGCGGATTGAAACTGAGTGACAAAGTAAGAAATAGTGTGATAAGAGAACGTTGTTGTTTAAATGAAGATGTAGTGACTAAAATTGAGAAAGGTGTGCTTAAATGGTTTGGGCATGTAGAGAGAATGAATGAAAGGAGACTGACAAATACGATTTATGAGTCAAGAGTGAATTCAAAAGTTGGAAAGGGAAGACCAAGGCGAACGTTCCTGGACCAAATCCAGGACATTTTAAATAAGGGCCAGGTCAATTGTACTCTAAACCAACGAACATGTATGAAAGGTTTAATGAGAATGAAAGAAGCGAAGGAGATATGCAAGGATCGTGGCAGGTGGAAGGACGTGGCCTCTGCCTACCCCTATGGGAATGAGGCGTGATGCTATGTATGTATAAACAAAACTTAAAAATTTGTTGTTGAAGAAGTTTATATGGAATTCCTATTTTTTTAGAAAGTATATAGCCTATATCGCTCATTGAAAATTTATCTTTCTAATGGTGAAGTTTGAAGTCGCTCCAGTGTTTTGTTGTGAAAAGGTTAACTAAATATATTCATACATATAAAAAACAAATTGTTTCCTCATTATAATATTAGTTTAGAAAATGATGGCCTCTCTATTCTAGCAGTGGTCCTGGATTTGATCGTAGGTATGGAAAATTTAGACAATTTAGACTAGTGGGCATTGTTTGTTAAAAGTCGAGCTTATTTTTTTGTAATACGTGTTTCAGCAATTGTTTTAGCATATTATTTCAGCAATAGTGGCTCTGTATAACATATCAAGTGAAGCTAGAAGAGAAACTACATAGAGATTGGAATTTCGTTGCATGTTTGTTTTGTTTCTGAAATTGTATCCACGTACGAGGCGAATTGACAAATCTGAAATTCAAACGTATTTTATCTTCAAGCCATATATCTGTGTTCAGCACTATTTCTGTGTTCGGAATACTAATCTAAATCAAATTAAATGTTATATTATCTGTATCAATGACATAGGATCCTTGTAATACATTACACTAGCTATTGTCCTCGGTGTCACCGGCGTAGTTCCCTATCCTTTGGGGTCATGATAAAATTAAGTACTTAACAATTGAGAAACTAATTTATTGCCACTGTATTGGCTTCGAGAACGCATTGTTGAATTGAACTGTTGAATGGATCCGACGGAGTCTCCAGAGTCGCCGGGGTTTTAGTTGGAGATTCGGTTTTGCAGCGAGCCGCAGTAACCCCGCCCGGTTGTTTATTGTTAGTGGGCTTAAATCCATAAGCCCACGGCGGGGGATTTATTCGCGCCATTTGTAAGAGTTTCGGGGCACTAACTTTAGGCCCGACCCTGTAATTTGCTCGCCCCTTTGTGAATTCGACGCACGTGTCGGTTTGTTAGCCACGCCGCCCGAGTGCTTTTGAACCGTAAGACTTTAGTGAATCGCCATCGACGGCCGAGCTGAAGGCCTACGGCGAAGAACCGCGACGCCGAATACCATCTTCCGCCTTCTAGCACGTTGCACATCCCACACACCCACATATATTTAACACTTTCCACTAAAACACTCTAACGTGCACCTTGGACTCCGTCGCCGCAGAGGAGAACGGCGACCTAAGGTAAGTGGTGGACTGAGCCGTCTGTTCGACCCTCCCAGTGGAAATTCCCTCATAGTATTGTCACCGTCGACCAGTGGTCAAGGCTCTCCCATCATAGTGATAAGTGGTGGCTTCCTTGACCGGACACGGACGGCTAGAACAGAGTCACTTTGCTAAATTTCAAGTCAATCGTAAATAATTACTGAGTGAGTTAAGTGGTCTAAAACCATCTTCGCATGATTGCCTTTCCAACGCAATGATGCAGAGTACATCGGTTGGATGGTTTCAAGGTCTATGAAGAACATAGATAGAAACGATTTTTAAATTTTTTATATATAGGTTATATGTATTTTTTATAGATTAACTTTTTAGTAGTATAATTTCAAAATTCTTTTTAATGAACAGTACGACATACTCGTAAATAGAGATTGTTTAAGATAATTGTAAAAATAATTAATTAAGCATAAAGTAAATACTGATCTTTCAAAATTTTCGATTTCCGTGGTGATGTTTATTTTTGTTGCCAACTTTTAAGAGCTTAACCGTGATCACACCTGATAGTAAGTGATAATATAGTTTAAAGTAGATGCGCGCTAATCTAGTAAGGAGCAATTTATCTTTTATGGTTTCTACACAGAATCCTACAGTAACACAAATCTTTTAATTAGTGGCACTTTTTTGCTGGTAGGCCAACTATCCACGGGTCCTAGGGTAACTATCCACGGCTTACATGGTCCCATCAGGCCAGGCTCAGACAAATTAAAAACATGCTATTTCCTAAATCGGGGATCGAACCTGGAACCTCTGCTAACAAAGCGAGTATTCGAACCACTGCGCCAGCAAGGCCGTAAATAAATTTCAAACTTCATTTTCAGCTGAGAAAATTATTTGAATATATAAGATTAAGTAATCTAAATAAAACTGATTTGAATTACATTTTTATTTAAATAAAATCCTTTTTGTATTCGGCAAAAGGCTTTTATACTTTATAAATCATTCCACTCGCTAGACAAAACGCATACATTTATATATTTTATCGAATCGGTGAAATAACTGAAATGGCGTTAGGGAGTCGCTTTTCGAAATCGGGTCAGAGATGGCTTCAATATAAAATAATACAATATGCGAGGGTGTAATAATAAACAGGGAGATTTCGAGGACAAGTTAAAAGAGAATTATATATATTTACTTTGTTTAAAGAACGGTTGATTAAGAATTTTTTACTACTAGTTGAGTTAGTATTTCTAAAATATGCAAAATACACATCAGGTTAAATGTTAAATTTCTACTACTATTTTAATGAAATAGCAATTCTATATTGTTTTAGTTCAATGTTAATTATAACTTGTCATGTATATAAAACTGTGCTTGATTTAAATAGGGGTACTGGATGACCACTATATATAAACTGAACATCAACATATATAAAAATAATTAAAACGCGCCATCAGAGGCAAATGGATGGGTACCGATAAAGCTGGCAGCGTTACCCCTTTGGACAGCGATACTTATACGCTGTGCGAAGTACCACCCGGCCTTAGGGTCACGGATGATATCAATACAACTTTTAGCCTCAGGACCCCACGGTCCCAATGTCTCCACGCCAATAGGCATAAATATATATTCTAAGGCAAGGTCCTGATATTTGCACCTCTTGGCGTTTTCAGCTAATGACGCTGCCGCTTCCGCAGATTTGCAGGTAGCGTCAATGTGAGATGGCGCGAGCGTATTAGCACTTCTAGCATCCCAAAACCAACGACCTTCCGTTTTTCCAAGGCATCAATAACATACCGTCAGGTCTCTTACCATCATTACGCGCAATTCCATTCGACACTAGAATAGCCGGCACGTTATTAGTGACAAAGGTCCTGCTGATGATATTGTTGATGACAGCTTGTCTCGGGAGACAACCAACGCTACGAAGACAAGACAGACCGTGGTGACTGAGTTGATTCACCCACTCACCACATTTAATAGCGGTACTGCTACATTTTTATAACAATGTTGATGTGATCCATGATCCAAAAAAGACGATTGTAGACTTGTAATTTTTTCTAACTCTGTGAAAATTTTTTGATAATATTAATTTATCATTGCATCAAATGATTTTCTCACAAATTTACTATCTGCGAATTCAAATAGATTCCTTTAAATTTAATCTTAAAATAATAAATAGATAGAACATTTCAAGGAACATTTTTTCAGGTTGTAATTATTTTTAAGAGTTTATCAAAATTTCAAATACTACTTTTATCTATTCATTGTATTTTGCCTAAAGATATCGTTGTTTTTTCTGATTTGGACCGAAGTCTTATAGAAGCTTTCTGAATGAAGTCGGACAAAGTTGAATTTTGAAAAATATAGAGACGTTTTCTTGAAAGATATAGTTAACGATGATTTTGTATATCAAAGAGAACATTAATATAATTGGATAATATTTAGAAAAATAAAAAAAATACATTACTAATATAAAAGATATGTTATTACAAGCGTATACGATAACCACTCCCTCAATATAATTATCTTTAAGGTAAAGATGTTACTCTCACAAATCGGATTAAAATCTAAATTCAACAAAAATAAATAATCCAGTTGCTTTACAAAATTTATTAAGCAATGCAAAGTTTAGGCCTAGTCTTTGTTTGTTGGTTATTTGTAGCCCCGTCATGGACGGTGGCAGGAGGAAGGGAAAAAGTAAAAGTGAGGAAATGAGTCAGATCTCAGACTCTGATGCCTCTTTAACTTCTAGCAGAGCAAGCTCTGTTTGTAAAGGGGAGAAAGTGGCTAAAAGGGGGCGGGGAACTGGAATTGCTCAGGCCAGGCTAGAGCAAAAGAGGCTTAGAGAGGAAACTGAAGAGGTGGCTTTTAACCGGCTTCTAAGCCAGCAAGCTTTGCGTAGGAGGACAATGGATGTTTGTGAGGATTCGGAGGATATTTCTGCCTCTGATTCTCAAGCGGGGAGGGTAAGTCCTCGTAGACTCAACTTTGAAGAGTTACGAGCAGTGGCTGGCCAAAAGGTAGCCAACATTATTAAAGTAGCACTAAAGTCGGGCAAGGGATCTTTCGCTAAGTCCCTTAAGGAAGACGCCTCTGCTCTTCAAGATGTGGTAGAAACGCTGGTCTCCAGATCTGAAAATGATGAGACGGCACGACTGAGAGCCGATAACGATAGGTTACGTCGCGAGGTTGATAGCCTAAAGGCCGAAGTTAAGGCTCACCGTCGGGAATTTTCCGAAATGAAGGCGTCGTTAGCAGGAAAAAAAGGAACCGCAGAAAGTACGTCTTCCCAGGCGCAACAATCGGTTTCATCGGAGGGAGATTTAGTGGAGAAGTTAGTCAACATCATAGATGCCCGCTTAGCTGGGATAGAAGACCGACTTCTTCCAGCAAAGGTACTTCGCCCACCACTAGCTAGCTCTGGGTGTAAAGAAATGCCGCCACCAGCAACACCCTTGGTCCAGCCAGCTTGGACAAAGAGGGTATCCTTAGCGGCCCGTGAAGCGCGGTCCACACAG
>JACTOM010000330.1:2635503-2704228 GCA_015832385.1 Elymnias hypermnestra
GAGACACGCCGGCATCAACGACATCATCAGAAGGACCCTTGTCACCATTAACGTGCCGGCTATTCTCGAGCCGAATGGAATTGCACGTGATGATGGTAAGAGACCTGATGGTATGTCGTTGATGCCTTGGAAAAAAGGAAGGTCGTTGGTGTGAGACGCTACATGTGTTGATACGCTAGCACCATCTCACATTGACGCTACCTCCAAATCAGCGGGAGCGACGGCGTCATTAGCTGAAAACGCCAAGAGGCGCAAATATGAGAGCCTTGCCTTAAAATATATATTTGTGCCTATTGGCGTGGACACATTGGGACCGTGGGTTCCTGAGGGTAAAAGTTTTATTGATATCATCCGTGACCCTAAGGCCGGGTGGTACTTCGCACAGCGTATAAGTATCGCTGTCCAAAGAGGTAACACTGCCAGCTTTATCGGTTCCCATCCATTTGCCTCTGATGGCGCGTTTTAATTATTTATATATATGTTGAGTTCAGTTTATATATAATGGTCATCCAGTACCGCTATTTAAATCAAGCATAGTTTTATATACATGACAAGTAATAATTAACATTGCACTAAAACAGTATAGAATTACTTTGTGTAAGTAAGTGTGAAAGAATAAACTTTCTTGCAATGAGTATTTATTTTATGTACTAAGTTGCATATCAGTTCGAGCAGCTAGTAATAAACGATTTCACTGAAACCGTTTCCAAGTTAATTACTGGACGAAAATGTGTGAACTCCAAAATCTCGTACCGTTCTTATAAATTTTAACTGTATAAATTCACTTCAAATGCACTTTGCAGATTGATGTCGACTCAAGTTGTATACATAAATTAGACTGCTATCAAAATGGCGATCTATTATTCCATTCTCGCCTCGATTGAACTCAAGTACACGACTCGCTAATAGAGAATAAGAGGGTCGCTTCTAGTTCGATTCTCCACTTAAGATATTCCTATGATAGCATTCTCAAATCTTGTTGAAAAAAGATTTTAAAAAGAAAATATCTATAGGTGCTTTGCCTTAAAATGCTCGGATCGAGACAATTGTAGTCAACGACTCAATCCTACATTTAAATTCAATAATTGACAATAATTTGTTCACATTATTATTATATATATTGTAAATTATATTACTTATCAATGATTTTTTTCTTGATGAAGTTTTCACTTCTTGGTATGGTCTTAAATCAAATAATTTTTATTGCTGACAGCTTAGGACTATTTTGCATTTAATGGAAGATATTAGTTCAGACTGTCTCTGTTGTTAATAAAACACCATTTATTCATCTACTCAACTTCACATAAACGTCTTGGAAATGACACATGACCTTAATTAATACAGCCGTGTCATTAAAATTTTGATTCTTTAAAAAATTAGCAAATATTTGTATTTGCTAAAATTTGTACAGCTCCATATATTGAAAGCTTACCTAAAAGATTTAAAAGTCTGTACTAAACACGTGAACTTCTATCAAACAGAGGCATAGCCGTTAAAATGCCTTAGGATGACTAAATTAATTAAGACGATATAAAACAGTATCCGAAATTCATACCTACTCCACAATCCAACTGGACATTGTAATATGACCATATTTGAACCGAAGGGAAAGTTTTCGTTTTTATCAAACGGAAAAAAGTTATTTTTAGCTCAAGAACAAATATAAAAGGAGGGATATTGTACTGAACGATACCCGACAGAATCTTCTATANTCACTTACCCTGTGTGACCACAAACGGAATGACCGAAAACCGAAAAACATTCACGATTGGAAATATACATATGTAATGTCCATTGATTAAAATTGGTATCCTAAAAATCATAAATCAATAAAGCTTTATGTATAGTTTTAAAATCTCGTTGTGAGGCAGTTAACTGTCTCATTGATCTGCACGTTCGTCTATAGATCTAGGGGTCCTGGGTTCGAGACCTGGATCAGGCCGATGAAAATCAATATTAGAAGATTGGGAAATTCTAAACATATACCCGATGTTGTGAAGTTTATAATGTGCCAGGGAGTAGACATTAAGCGGTCCATCCTGCGCCTGATCTCTCTTCGGTCGTGTTGGATTTGCTTTCCCACCGGGCTACAAATAAATCAGACGGCCTCGCTAGAGTATTTCTCTCGCTAACAAAGGTTTCAGCTTGTATGGACAGGGAAAAATAAAAAATGCATTACTTATTTGTCTGATTATCACCCTACCAACAAAGAAGTTGCGTTTCAGTACGGTGTTCTGTAGAACCATTAACAACTTACCTCCAACTAAGTTATGGTAGATTTTATCCTAGATTTCACTTACCATCAGTTGAGCTCACAGTCAAGCTCTTACTTGTCAGCAATAAAAAATAGTGTGAAAAGCAGCGGAACCAAGAATAAGTCGCTTTTACCTTGTGTCGTATAATTTTTGGCACGATGCCTAAAAGCAAGCCATGACCTTGACAGCCAATTTATTGAGTTGTTACCCAATAGGGGGTGTCAGGAAGATAACATAACCTTTACATCATTAGAAAGGCTAACCGCTACAACTTTTCAAGTATGTCTCATACACAAGTTCAGGGTTGATTTATATATTGTTTGTTCAATTCTTACCTATAATTTCAATCGTATAATATATAATATATCTTTTTTCATCCGCTCAAGTTCCAATATCTCTATTATACTTGACGTTGAAACATTTTATTCTAATTAAAATTTTCCGTAAATGATTTAAAGGTATATTTTCTTTGTAAACAGTTTGTCAAGTTTGTCCTAAATGGTGTAGAAATAGACTTAATTTTCATGGTACAAGTTTTCAATTTTTAATCGATAATTCTACAGGTAAATTCTTTGTAAATCTGACCTACTGTTACTACTATATATATAATAAAATGCATTGATCTCAATATATAAATATCAATAGGCAAGTTAGTAAAGCTTGAGGCTAAAAAAATCACTTTTATTTTCAATTCAATCTTGGCTGAGGTATCTGTCATTTATTATTATAATTAACTAACACCTAAAGTCCAAAAGATTCTAAAGTTGCCATTTCAGATAATATGAAATGAAAAAGTACATCCAAACAATAGCCGACCGTGAATGAAGAGACACGAGTGATAAAAGAGGTTATTGATGAGTGTTTTTTGTTAAGGTAAAAATATTTTTTATGTAAACGTAACGATGGAATGATCAGTATAAAAATCCTTTATAAAAGAATCAAATTTCATTGTGTTTATGAAAATATTTATGAAATCTGACATTTGATTTCAAAGAATAGTAAATGCAAAACAAATCATACTAGACTAAAATTTCGTCTACGAGTTGTGAGATGAACAGGCCGCAAAATCGGTTAGGTTTTCACCTTGATTTATTCGTCTCCGATCAAGAACGACTTTCCCCGATGGGCAGGATGGTCTTGTCATTGCACAAAGTGTCTTCGCAAAATTATACTCCTGGAACTATAGTTAAGAAAGATATTATTCCTAATCCAACAGTGCTTGCTAGCTGTCAGTCTATGCAGTGTAATCTGAGTATGTCCTATAACTTGTCTCCATCATTGCTCTAGAAGCTGTGTGTGTGTGTGTGTAAAATTATGAAACAATATTATTATTAGTAGGAGTGTGCCAACAATTCGAACTTACGCATCATTCGTTCCAAATCGAATGTTATTATTCGATTCGTTTCGAAACTCGAATCGAATATTGATTATGAGCAATTGTATTCTCTGGGTAATTTTTAAACGAAAAGTATTATTAGTAAGTCGTATATTTACATACACGATTTAAATAAAACTATTGAAAATCCAGAGATATTTCCTTAATTCGAGAATTATTAGAAAATTTTCAAGTTATTCGATTTATTTCTCGAATTATTCGTGGAATTTATATACGATTTGAACGATATTCGCACACCCCTACTTTTTAGTCTATTTGTTATATCTTGTGAAGGATGCCGGGTATGATGTTGGTCTTTAGATAAAATTCAGAAATAGTTATATGGCAATTGTAAAGAACACTTTTATATACGCGTACGAATAAATGTACTAATGTTTTATAACTTACGATGTTACGTGAAGTTTTCATGTGTAATAAACATGACACAAAGCCCAAAATAGATTACATATAGGATCAAACTATATCTGCCCCAATTTAGTTAACAAATGTTTTATGAAGAATTTACTACCTAATCACGGATTAGATATATAAATAGCATAGTTGGAAACACGTAGAGAAATCTAACTAAGAGGAAACGTTTGGCTGGGGTCGAGTCCCGATTAGTGTTAATTGGTGTTACGTTTAACTTGCCTCTAATTCACCTAAACTTGATTACTTCGGTGTGATACAAGTTTTTGGTTTTATATAAAACTATTTATTTCATCCTAAATCTGTATTAGGTGTAGATATTACGTATGGAAGATTTAATTTTCATAGTTTTATGAAAAAAGTTCATTGAACATAAGGTATATTATACCAGCATATATATATACAAATTTTTGTATAAAATAAAACACTTCTTTGATGTATGGAAAAATAAATATTATATAATAATAATAATAACTTTATTATGTGTGTGTGTATGTGTGTGTGTGAGTGTGTGTGTATGTGTGTGTGTGTGTGTGTGTGTGTGTGTGTGTGTGTGTGTGTGTGTGTGTGTGTGTGTGTGTGTGTGTGTGTGTGTGTGTGTGTGTGCGTTATTAAATCAACATATTTTCTGTTGCATTATAGTCCAGATCATTAAGAAAGATTTTAATTTTTTAAATGTTCTGTTCTATTTATTTTATTGTACAGCATTTGATACATGTAGGGAAATTGGCGCGTCGCAAAGGCACTTCTTGTCCATTGTATTTGTTGTGATGTCTTCGTGCCTGTACAGCCGGTGATTCTGTGATTATTTGTGTTTTATAATTTCCGTACTGTGAGTAAATCAGTTCCCTTATAGAGTTCCAGTGTTGGAAGTCTTTGTGGTTTTCGTAGTATTGGTTTTATAACTGCTCTTTGTGCACCCACGCCCACTTGAAATACATCAATTATGTACCATGTAACACTGTACTTAAGTGTAATATCTTATATGTCTATATATGAAAATTTACACGTGTATAAAAACAGTGTTAAATAAAAAATGAAATATATATATTTTTTTGTATATATAACTAAATAATTACCCGTACAATACTACGACTACATTAAGTGAATGATCCGTGCGACTACTGTAGAAAGAAGTTTACATTAATTTTATACAATAATTGTACCAGTCTAACATTTTATGGCCCAAAGACCCTAATCTCCTAAGTGCATTCCTAACACTAAAGTTAACCGAGCGGTTAAAATTAACCGAGATTTTACGACGCAGGTTTACGGCGGATGATAGTGTTTTATGATTTATGGTTATAGATTTACTTCGTACTAACGCACTCTTGATGTTCAAATACTTCTACTACTATGACTTTGCTAGAGTTAAAATAACTCATAAACATTTCATAGCATAATTCAATGTATATAATAATATTAAAGAGCTTAGCTCTCTGTATAAAGTTTATGGGTCCGAATAAGGACTCAAACTCGAGACATCATGATCATGTTAGTAATGAGCTAATTATAAATTGCTATCACCCAGTCATCGTAGAGAACTCGGCTCTCGAAATTGTTGACGAGTGCACATACTTGGGACATACAGTCCAGCTAGGTAGGTTCAATTTCCAGAAGGAGGTCATCCGCCGAATCCAACTCGGTTTGGCAGCGTTCGGGAAGCTACGCCAGATATTTTCGTGCGATAACCCTCAGTGCCTGAAGACCAAAGTCTTCGAACAGTGCGTGTTGCCAGTGATGACCTACGATTCTATGACGTGGTCGCTGACTAAGGGCTTCATGTGGAAGCTCAGATTCACTCAGCGTGCAATGGAGAGGGCTATGCTCGAAGTTTCTCTACGTGATCAAATCAGAAATGAAGAGATCCGTAGTAGAACCAGAGTCACCGACATAGTCCTACAAATCGCGAACCTGAAGTGGCAATGGGCGGGGCACATAGTCCGAAGGACGTTGGGAGCCGAATGTGCTGGAGTGGCGACCCCGCACTGGAGGGTGCAGTGTAGGCAGACGCCCCACAAGGTGGACCGACGATATAAAGAGGGTCGCCGGCAGCCGCCGGAGCGAGGCGGCGCAAGATCGGGTCTTGTGGACATCATTAATGCTGGACATAGGTTGAGACCTATGTCCAGCAGTGGACGTCCATCTGTTGAAACGACGACGATGACGACGACGTACAAATGCTGCTAAATAATCCGAAAACTTTATGTTTTGTTTAAGTAAAGAAAGAATGAAAGAAAACTTTATTCAGAGCAATTTGATAAAATCGAACTTATTGACTATTTGAACGGGTACATATCACGATGGCGATTTTTAATTTTTAATTTTGCCGATATTTCGACCCAGTTGCATGGATCGTGGTCACGACGATACTGTGGTACTCGTATCGGTCGAAATATCGGCAAAATTAAAAATTAAAAATCGCCATTGTGATATGTACCCGTTCAAATAGTCAATATGTTAATAAACCACGAAAATTTAATTTTAAAACAATTAGTTAAAATCGAACTTAATGAAATATTCATTATACTTTTGTTTCATTGATTGCACAACATTTAAGCCACAACAAGTGATTAAAATGCCTTCAACCCCCACACAGCCCCAAAAAGGCAGGACAGCTCGGCATATGCCGTGTGCCATACACCTGACACATGGCTCCGATTTTCAGTTGCATCCTTGACACGGAAAGAACGTCATCTAATCCATTTCTCACGTGCGAGTAGACTTTTAATACAACTTATCTAAATAATTATTCTAATATATACAACTTATTTATTCTACAAAAAATTAGAAGAACTTAGGATAGGCAGAAGAAACAAATTAAATTACAACACATTATAAAAGAATTACATTTTAACGAAGTAATTCGTATTAGAAAATGTTAAGTCCGTGTCTCTCTAAGGGATAGCCCACATACTAAAGTAATCTACATTTTATAAAAAGAAGGATGCAAAAAATGACTTTTACTTTGTGTGCAATTGTAAATTTATTAAATATTTCAATGATCAGATAAACTAAATATAATACATTACTGTCATTAGCATGTTCGACTACAGATATGAGGTCCTGGATCCTGGGTTCGAGTCCCAGGTCGGGCCAATTCAAAAATCAATATTGAGTTTTCTATTAAGATTTTCTCAATATTTGCCCGAAGTTAGGAAGTTGGCGGTGTGATCCACCCCCGTGCCTCGGAGAGCACGTTAAGCCGTCGGTCCTGCGCCTGACTTCTCTCCGGTCGTGTCGGATTCCCGTCACATCGGACTATGAGAGTGAAGGAATAGAGAGTGCACATGTGTACTATGTTTGCCACTCCAAAGTGAAACAGTGTGGTGGGTCTATGCTCTAAAAACCCTCGCTTCTCGGAGTGAGGAGGCCTGTGCCCAGCAGTGGAACGTTAATGGGCTGCTACTTACTTTTTTTAATACATTACGAATTTTAGACTATGCATAGTTGGGTGGCTCTGAAATGTCGGGAATTATTGCTGGGTTCGAGTCCCAGGTCGGGCCAATTCAAAAATCAATATTGAGTTTTCTATTAAGATTTTCTCAATGTTTTCCCGAAGTTAGGAAGTTGGCGGTGTGATTTACCCCCGTGCCTCGGAGAGCACGTTAAGCCCTCGGTCCATCGCCTGACTTCTCTCCGGTCGTGTCGGATTCCCGTCACATCGGACTATGAGAGTAAAGAAATAGAGAGTGCAGTTGTGTACTATGTTTGCCACTGCGTGGAGCCTGAGTGGAGCAGCGTGGTGGGTCTATGCTCTAAAAACCCTCGCTTCTCGGAGTGAGGAGGCCTGTGCCCAGCAGTGGAACGTTAATGGGCTGCTACTTACTCTTTAAAATACATTACGAATTTTAGACTATGCGTAGTTGGGTGGCTCTGAAATGTCAGGAGTTATTGAGTGGTATAGTGGCAACACTTAAAAATACCAGGGACATTGTGCAATATTACGAAATGTTGTGCAATGCGAGGTGATATTAACGATCCGACAATTTTGTTAAGTGAGTGAAGAAGTCGTTTTAAGAGAAGCAGTGCTAATTGTATAAATTCACATAGTGAAGTAATTAATAGTATAGTGCAAGTTGTGTATATTTAAATGGTTGAGAGAATAAAAGTCGTTAATTAATGTGAGTTGGGTTGTGTGTTTTCTAATACGAAGTTAAGCTAGGCTGACAACAAATGAGGTCTACTATTCCAGAAACATATAAAAATACTTTAAATTTTTATATAAAAACATTTTTAAAGCGTTTAGACCCCATTATATTGTCAGAACGAATTATAGCAAATTAATTTGGTACGAAGAAAAAGAAATGTCGCATTACCGCGATGTCATCGGATCTCCTTTGTCCCGCGCTGGCTTTCATTGCTTGATATTACGCTCGCAAATAGTATGGAAAAGTTACATTTTCACAATTTTTTATCTCTAGACTATCAGACGCCTTACGATATATTCAAAGTTTATATAAATTGGAATTTTTTGAACTGAAAGATCTTTAAGCGCACCGTTCACAGAAAATGCTGTTAGTGATGAATGAGACTGAGCTGAAACGCTCGGCTATATAACGCACTTTTTAATAAAGTCTGATCTTGCTAATTTAAACGTAATCTTTAAAATAACATATCATTAGTACAAAATGCAGTACAGCGATAAATAGTTTAACTTTCTAACGCTTTCCTAAAATTATAATTTTATACTTTAAAGTTATATATCATAAATATTATAACTTTCCTAAAAAGAAACAGTATTCCATACTAATAACCTCGCTTTTATTAATTTCATTTCTGTAGTGTGATCTTAAGCATACATCAAGTTTTTTTTTTAAATATTTACAAAATTATAAATGAGCTTACGATTCACCTGATGTTACGTGAATCTCGTCGCTTATAGCCATTGCCGATGGACTAATGGAACTGCTAATGAGTTATCCATTAAAGGCATAAAGTGTTTCGCTAGCCTTTTTCCATTTATACATGGCTTACGGATCTACTTATTCCATGAAACACAGCAAAATGAGAGCTTTACGACCAAAGCTTGGAACTTAATACTGCTTACAATGTGTTAGGAGGTCGCTTCCGAAAACGAAGACAGATGGTAGTACTAAGGACACCTTTCATGATGGGATAGAAAAATAATTCATCTATAATTTTTTTTAATAGCATTATTTACGCTCCATTGTGCTAGTACAGCTAAATGAAACGAGTCATAATAAACACATTACTTTAGCAAAACAAAAAACAGAAATGAAACACAAAATCAAAAATCAGCTGACGCTCGGCTTAAGGAACGCACGGGCTCGGCTCGTTTCTTTTACACACACACAGCCCGACACGCCACAGCAATTGACCCGAGCGTCAGCTGAATTTTGATTTTGTGATTCGTCGTTGGTTTAAATAAATTTTTCTTTTCATTTAGCTGTACTAACATGACGGATTAATAATGCTATTAAAAAGTTTAGAAAAAATATTTTTTTTAAATCATGGTCGATTTTTTTCCCGTCCCATCAACAAAGGTGTCATAAGTAATATCGTCTGTCTTCGTTTTCGAAAGTGATCTAAAACCTTGTATATTTTTTCTCCCAATAAATTCGTAAATACAACGATGGACGTCCACTGTACATAGGTCTCCTCAAGGATTTCCACATTATACGATTTTGTACAGGCTGTAGGGAACGGCTAAGCATAAAAAATAATTAAATCATACATACATTTTTTGCTTTACTAAATGAATTATGGTTAAACATTTAATCAAAATTTTGCACTTATACGTGCGTCGCCTTCATTACCTTGATTGAGTGAGTTAGAAACTCCTGTAGCACAAATATCACAGGAGCTACTCCATCAATGTTTTTAAAATTGAGTTAGAAATTCTCATATTATATGAAAGGAAAATGGTTACATATATTTCACGTGAAATGATTTATGTGTGATAGTATGTGACTGTTAGCCTTTTTATTAACTTTCAGGTATTTAAAATTGCGTTTTCATTTTCTTCATTTCTATTTCTAATGTAGTGTAATATAACACTACTAAAAGCTCAAACAGTTTTTTTTGTATTGTGTTCAAATTGTCAATCGATAAAATAAAAATGATTGAGTTTTTTTTATTATACTACACAAGTTAAAATACATTTTACAGTAGATTGCTGGAGATGGCATAAAATTGGTAGTATGATATTAATACACTTTTGCCATTTAAATATGAATTCATTAATCGAATAATCGTATTTTCGAAATACAACTACAATTACAATTATTGAAACCTCACATGAAGTTATTCTTTCTCTGCAATGAGTTCAAGAACTGCGTGTGAATTGAGTAAATCGTTTTTATATTGTTTATTTTAATCTGATTATAACATTTTAATAACATAGATAACAGTTAGAAAATAAAAATATATATAGAAGTTACCACTAAAGAATGTTAAGTCTACAATCTTCTTAGAAATAACGTTAGAATCTGGGCTTCATTAGGGTGCCCATATTAAGACCCTGGCAAGCAAACTTAGTTCAGCTGCATTTGCTTTAAGAAAAGTAAGGCAGTACATGATGATGAAACATTTAAAATGGTGTATTTCGCTTATTTTCATAGCATTATGTGTTACATGCTGTTATGGGGTAAGGCGGCGGACATTGAAATCATCTTTATATTGCAAAAAGGAGCAATACGCGCATTATATCCATTAGGATCTCGCATTTCCTAGAGAGAGAAATTCAAAGAAATATCAATTCTCACAGTACCATCGCAATATATATTGAACAACATTTTATATAACCGTAACAATATTCAATTATACAGCAAAAGGAACAAAACACACAATTTGAGTACAGGAAATAAAAACAGACTTGTAATGCCACTTTCAGAGTGAAGACGGTTCAGAAATAATTTTGTCGGGTTGAGCTTACGCATTTTTAATAAGACACCCGAAGAAATATGTTAAAAACGTCCTATTACACACAGCATAATGAAGATTATTTAAGTGACAAAGACGTTTGGACTTGATTACAGTTGCACATGAAAGTTAAACACATTGTAACATACAAAAAATATGTTTAAAGGAGTAACTGTTGGGAATCAATTTTCTGAACCGGTGGTAGATTTATTACCAACGACAGACTATTACGATTCAAAAGAAGTATATTTTGATTTCTTATTTTACACAATGCAGAAGTTTACCTTTGTTCCTAAAATAAAACACTTTGGAATGCCTACAATACTATACGATTTTTTATTTCTACATAATATCACAAATATCACAAATATCACAAAATTTTATAAATAGAAATAAAAGTTTTAACAAATAAAGAACCGCCTTCAAAACAAACTGTAACAAATATATTAAAGTGCTCTAAATAGTAAAAAATAATATGCGTATGCTTTTTCAGAGTAGTTCGTATTCTTATATTCATAGTCGGCGTCAGCCAAGACAGGTGTTACCCGCGTGTCCACTTGGCAGCTCACCCATCTCACCCACCTAGCTTGTATATGTAGTTACAAGCTACAGCTATATATGAAGGTACTTTGGCTGACACCGACTCCAAATATAAGAATACGAACTACTCTTAAAAAGAATACACATATTATTTTTACTTTTTAGAGCACTTTAATATTTTTTTAGTTTGTTTTGAAGGCGGTTCTTTTTTTGTTAAAACTTTTATTTATTTTATGATTTTTAGTGAATCTGGAGTACACTAACAAATTTGTTTGAATATTTGTACACCCGGGATCGAACCCGCAACCTTATACGTTACAGATCAGTTATTTTGTCACCCCGCTATCACCAGTCTTTTATGTGGTAATCGAGCACAACACTAACACGCAAAATTCCCCCCCCCCCCCCTCTTTTTTTTTCACGCTGGGAAATGCGTTTACGNCCCCCCCCCCCCCCCAAACTCTGCTACATAGACTCTGCTTCACAGATAATTCACCTTTCAAATACTGCAATGCAGCAACAAGCGTAAGGTCATTGCCATTTGATTACAGACAATTATATTTTTTTCCATAAACCGCACCCTTACTGTAAGCCGTGGAGGAGATCCATTGATCTTCATATTTAACTACGACTAGCACTTGACCATACCGAAGTTACGGTAGGCAACTCAAATATCTGGATAGGCTATAGAAGATCGTTATTTTGCACCTAAGAATTGAAGAGTTCCATCACTTTGTCATGGATTCCATCATCACAACCTAGCCAAACTATCACAAAACAACCCTTGAAGTATATCCTTGCCAATAAAGAAAGAATCATCGAAATCGGTTGGCGTGAACTTGAGTTATTCATCCACTTGCCACGCACAGCTTGATACAAATTTAATACTTATCAGGTTTTCTCATGGATGCCATCATCAGAACCAGATATAAAAAAATGGAACCCTATGACGAGCACCAACTTTCATATAAAAAAAACATCAAGATCGGTCCACCGAGTCGGAAGATATGAGGTAACAAACATAAAAAAAATACAGACGAATTGATAACCTCCTTCTTTTTTTGAAGTCGGTTAAAAGGAAGACTTTATGTAAATAAGTGTACTTTTTCATTTTTTTGGAATCTGGAAACATGCACTTTGTACCCATTTGCAATTAAGCAATTGACTTTTTGGTAATTTAAAATTTTTTGTAGATTATTATTTAATAGAACGTTCATTCAATTTTGAAGTACTAATACTAAATAATAGATTAAACGATTTTATTATCAAACAAGACAAACAACATTCCTTGCCGATTATAAAATTCGCGCCAAAAATTATTTGTAGGAAGCAGGATTAATCTGTCAAGTCTGTTTACGATTGTATTCACAATAGAGGCGTTCATCATTCAGTGACAAACACGTTTATTTTTCGTTCAATCTTTATTTGGCGGTGTTCTGAAAACTTTAGTTTTTTACAGCTATGTAGACGGGTAGCAGATGAAATCAATCAGAGTAAGGCTCTGCCAATAATTATCGAAGTAAACTATTTTAGCATTTCGGCCAGTACTATCTACTACACTTTGTTAAACGCGTTGTCACTTGCGTATAGGAATACTAGCTGAACCCGCGACTTCGTCTGCGTAGAATTTTGTTTTGGTAGCATTTTCAAATTGTTTCACAAATAAGGCACTGCTCTTTGAAGGTGAAATTTCCTAAAATTTACTTTTGATAGATTATATTATGTCAAAAAAAATTCTGACCAAGTTTTACATATCGTAAAAGATATAGCTTGAAAAAATGTTAAGTTTGAATTTTTATTTAATGTGAAATTTTGAATTTTTTAAATTAACACCCCCCGCAACCCTCTTTGCGGATGGCCTTTCATACAATCCGTTGTTAGCTGAATTTTACTCGGCAAAAGGAATATTCCTACCAAATTTCAAATGTCTACACCGTATGGTTCCAGAGATATCGTAATGATTCAATAGATACCTGGATATCTCATAAATATATTAGCTGAACCTGCGACTTCATCTGCATGGATGGCAAATTGTTTTACAAATAAGAAACATGGCCTCTAATCGGAAAAAATAATATTTCCACCAAATTTCAAGTCATTACGCCTTATGGTTCCAGAGATATCGCGATGAGTCAATAGCTAACACCCCCGAATTTGTCCGTACATATGTATATATATATATATATGTATATATATATATATATAGATGGGGAAATCTGTAATTATCGACCACCTATAACGACAAAGCGAAATCACTTTGCTGAATTTAAAGTCAATCGCAATCTCGGGATAAATCAGTATTTCTAAAACGATCTTCGCCTTCTCACCTTTTTTAATGAAACTATTTTGGGGCACATCAGTTAGATGGTTTAAAAGTTTATATCGGACACAGTTAGATTTTTTTTTGTTTTATATCTATAGATTGCAAACGTAAAAGGTGATTGACATAACAACTATTAAATATCACTTTAGGCGCATGAGGGTAAAATTTTTACGGATGAAAAGCGTGATTAGCGTTACGAAGATCGTTTTTTATGCTAATTCATTTGAAGGTTAGGTAGTTTTAATATTTACAAATAACGTGGCATTTAAATTTGCCACTCGTCATTTACTACTTTTCATAAAATAGAAAATAAAAATATTTCATAAATTCTCTTTTCCGCGTTTTAAATTCAAAAACAAAATTTAAATAATAATTTCTAATATTGACAAAAATACTGCATTTTTATTTACAATTCGTGAGTTTAGATTTGTATCAATATAAACAAGACTTAAAAATTAGTTTGCCAAAGAAGTTTCTGATCACATGTGTACTTTGTACGCAGGCACTTTTTTCAATAATCCGTGAAGGTAATATTTCGGAAAATAAAAGGATATAGGATTTTTTTATTAAAATTGCTTTCAAGACTAGTTGATGTTTAAGTATAAATAAATGCGGTGGTACTCTTGTCATTCTTTGATAAAAAAAAAGGATAAACCAATCATAAGAAAATTAGTAAATTCTGTAAATATAAGATTGAAGATAAACAAAAACCTCGTTATAAAGTTACATACATACATAAATAGCATCACGCCTTATTCCCATAGGGGTAGGCAGAGACAACATCCTTCCACTTGCCACGATCCTTGCATATCTCCTTCGCTTCTCTCAATCTCATTAAATCTTTCATACAAGTTCGTCGGTTTAGAGTACTCTTGACCTGGCCGTTATTTAAAATGTCCTGGATTTGGTCCAGGAACGTTCGCCTCGGTCTTCCCCTTCCAACTTTCGCATTCACTCTTGACTCATAAATCCTTTTTGTCAGTCTCCTTTCATTCATTCTCTCTACATGCCCAAACCATCTAAGCATACCTTTCTCAATTTTAGTCACTACGTCTTCTTTTATACCACAACGTTCTCTTATCACACTATTTCTTACTCTGTCACTCAGTTTTAATCCACTCATGCTTCTCAACGCTCTCATCTCTACCGCATTTATTTTACTTTTGTGATTCTTCTGCCATACCCAACTTTCACTACCATACATAAGTGTTGGCACCAACACTCCAGCATGCACTGCCAGTCTAGCCCTTTGAGACACCATCTGGCTATTCATAAAAGCATGCAGAGCACCATTTACCATATTCCCTGCATTCACTCTCCTTTCGATATCACTTTCACATGTTCCATCTTTTGTAAATTTAGATCCCAAGTATACAAATTCTTTCACCTCTTCCACTTGTTCCCCATCTATCAAAATATTGCCATTCATCATAGATTCATCTCGTTCAAAAAGCATAACTTTCGTTTTGTTTACATTCACTTTCATTCCTTTCCCTTTCAAAGCTTCATTCATAATATTTAGCATCTCCTGAAGCTCGTTAGCGGATGACGCAAGTATTACTTGATCATCAGCGTAGAGTAAACATTTGATGAGTAATTCATTCATTCTTAACCCATACATACTTTCTTTTAAATCTGTCAAACATTTATCCATGAAAAGGTTGAACAGCCATGGTGACGCAACACATCCCTGTCGAACACCTCTTTCGACAGGAAACCACTCCGTGTACGCTCCGTTTATTCTGACACAGGCACTAGAACCCTCATAGAGAGACTTCAATGCTTGGATCAGACAACCGCTCACCCCATACGTAGATAACGTTGACCACAGCTCATTCCTCACCACTCGATCATAGGCCTTTTCTAAATCTACGAACGCGCAATAAACTTTTTGGTGTTTAGCCAAACATTTTTCAGTTATGCACCGTAAAGAAAAGACCTGATCCGTACATCCCATTCCTCTTCTAAATCCCGCTTGCACGTCCCATATTTTCCCATCAGTTTCATTAATCACCCTTTCAATTAATATCTTTGCATACAATTTGCCGACGACACTAAGAAGGCTGATACCGCGGTAATTTTTGCACTCCTGCTGTGACCCTTTTCCTTTATATAGAGGGACAATTACGGCCTTGCTCCAATCTCTTGGGACTTGACCTTTCTCCCAGCATATATTGAAAAGGCAGTACAGCTGAGCTACCACAATCCCGCGGCCAGCCTTCAGCATCTCGACTGACACTCTGTCATACCCAGCAGCCTTACCTGATTTCATACCTTTTATCGCTTTCATGATGTCATCCATACTAATCTCGCTATCACTTGTCTTACATTCATTGCTATCCGCAGAGGCCATATTTACCTCTGCTTCATTTCTTTCAAACAAACTTTCAAAATGATCCTTCCATCTCTTCAATATCCATTCTTCTCCTTTTATTAAACTTCCATCTAAACTTCTGATTTTACAAAGCTCCGAGGAAGTAGATCTCCCTCGGGCAAATTGTATTGATTTCCAGAAAAACTTTTTGTTTGACTGAAAATCATCAGAAAGTCTCCTATCATACATATCACTGTATTCTTCTTTTTTCTTTCTTACAGCTTCTTTCACGATTACTTTCACCCTTTTGTATTCCATTCTTGCCTTTTTTACGTCATCATTCGTTGCCTTTTGCATTCGTTGGTTCGCTTTTGTAGCCAACCAATCGGACCAAGCTTTCTTCTTTTCACACACAGCTGCTTGAACATTTTTGTCCATCCACAAATTCTTCTCTTTCTTACCTTTCCTCCTTTTAGACACGCCACATACATCAATAGCAGCACCAACCACTCCATCTTTAAATTTATTCCATAAACTTTCAATCTCATTTCCTTCGTCTTCACTCTTGAATCGCCCACTCAAATTTTTCAGATATTCTTCTCTAACATCCTCTTCTTGCAATCTCTCCACTTTTATTCGTTCAAGAATGCTCGAGGTTTCCTTCTTTCTATGGCGCCACCGATTAAAAAGACCACCGATTCGGGCAACGACCAGGTAGTGGTCAGTATCGATGTCGACCCCGCGGTATACTCGAGCATCTAGAACTTTCTTCTTCAGTTTTTCGTCCACAATTACAAAATCAATCATACTTCTAGCATTCCCTTCTTCCCTTGTATACACATGAATCCCCTTGTGCTCAAACATAGTGTTTGCCACAAAAAGACTATGTTCCACACATATTCCAAGCAAACTTCGTCCATTTTCATTCACCCGTTTGTCACCAAACATACCAAGAGTCCTTTCATATCCATCACGTTTCACACCTACCCATCCATTAAAATCTCCTAACATAATTATTCGCTCATTCGGTTCACATTCATTCAACGTATCACTCACACTTTCCCAATACTCATCTATTTCTTTTTGGGCTTTATTGGACTTTCTGGTGCCCAGATCCGTCGGAGCATAAGCACCCAAGACAAAGATCCGAGTAAGTCCAACTTTTAGCCTGATCCAGATGAGTCTAGGACTCACGTATTTCACTTCTTTCACACAATCATCCATTCTTTCGGAAAGTATGATACCAACTCCCTGACAGCCTCTCTTATCACTGCTTACACCAGACCAGTAAGCTGTGTAAGGGCTATGTTTCGTGGTATCACATCCTTTCCTCTTTGTCTCATTCACGCAGAGTACATCTATGCACCTATCATGCATCATCTGGCATACTTCATCAATCTTTTCATTCATTCCTCCTCTTACATTCAAAGTAGCAAAGCGGCTCTCGGTAGCCCGCTTTTCGCCCCCATTAGGAACGTGACGTGATGGATTGCGAATCTCATCGCCGCCATTTTTGGAATGTAATAATATCACCATTGCGTTCCCACGAGTAGCAAGGGAACATAGGTCCATTCTGGCAGAGCCCCGCATGCCAGAATAAGGCTAGCCTATTTCTGGGTTCGCCCGGTCCCAGGGCCACCGCTTGCGACTAGGCAAATGCCCCTAGCCATGAGTCCCTCGGCACGGTACACCTTGGACTGGCAGGAAGTGGGTAGGAAAATGGAATAAAAGGGGGGAACGGGTCAAAAAGATAGGAACTTTGTAAGGAAGAGAAAGGAAAATATAAGGTAGTAGGATATTACTGACTCGGAAGACTGAGAAGATTCAGTAATAGCTCGGGGAGCCGGGATCGCATACCCGTGTACCATACTATGACTATCGGACAAATAGACAAAGATGTGTACCCCCTGACCTAATGTGTACCCCCTGACCTAATAAAGTTGCATACATATATATGGAAGTGTATATACACGATGTGAAATAATTCACTGAAACTATCAAACTTAATAGATCATAAAACTGCGCTAAATTTTCTTGGGCCATAAAAGTTTTAAGGTCTTTGAAAATTAGACTTTTATGTAATAACAAAAGACATAAAAATTAAAGTATTTTCCCGGTGGCAGGCTTAAACTTCCTTTGTATAAGGAAGCTGTGGTTTCTGAACATTGACTAACATTAATATAATATTTCTTCTATTGTAAATCAATTCCTTATGTTCATATCTATATAAATAAAGGAGCTATCCAGGTATCTATTGACTCATCACGATACCTCTGGAAACATAAGGCGTAGAGACTAGAAATTTGGTAGGAATATTCCTTTTGCCGAGTAGAGGTCAGCTAAGTACGGATCTTACGAAATTCCACCCGCAAGGGGGGTTGCAGGGGTTATAATTAAATACATTCAAGCTTCATATTTACAAACTATAACTTTTATGGTATGTAAAAACTTGGTCAGAATTTTTTGTAGATAATAGAATCTATCTATGCAGCTATGTTTCAAAGTCAAAGTCAAAATATCTTTATTCAAGTAGGCCTATTACATCACTTATTAATCGTCAAGTATAATTTTTTCCATATAATATTTAAATGTATGACTGATGATAACATCAAAGAACGATTTGCAATCTCAAGTTACGAGGGTTTCTTCGCGCCCTGATCTGAGAAAAGCCCACAACAAACTCAGTCGGGTGTACGTTTTTTTCTTATTTGTAAAACAATTTGCCTAAATTAATGAAAATGCTACCAAAAAAACATTCCACGCAGACGAAGTCCCGGTTTCAGCTAGTATATGTATAAAGTTTTATAACACACATTTTTTGCACCACTACATAGTACTTTTTAATGTCCCCCAACTCCTTATACATAACATGCCCTACATATTTGATAACACATCTTAATTACATTGCAAAGATTAGGAGAGAAAAATTTTGGCAATAATATACAATTATTATAATACTAAATCATAAAAATATCATAATATTGTATCCACAATATTATAAAATATAACCCAGTTAAAAAGTTTATATTCTTAAGGCATTTCTATAAATGTACATATATGTAATTTAACTATATTTAAATATATTGCTGTTTCTCTATTTCGTATCTATTGGTATGTTTTGTAGATATCGTAATGCAGCGATAGCACCGCAATTTTCAATCTACGTACAACTATTCTTAAAAATTTATAAAAGACTATTTATTTTGTTTTTACCTTAATTATTATTAGTCAATTATGACGTTTACTGAACCTCCTTCCTGCCTGTAATTACACTCACATCCACTGTAATCGATCACTATTATACATTTCAATTCCATCCATTCAAAACATAGTTTTACACAAAAAAGTATTTAAATATACTTTCTATTCTAGAATTCCGAACATATTCAATCCTAGCACGGCTTTCTCTTTAAAAAAAACGTTTTTATATCATCGGACTGTAGGCCCATAAGAAAATCTCAACACTTGAAATTGAATAAATAATTAACTAAATAATTCACTGATCTAATGTAACGCTATTAATTTGTAGAATAAACGGCGATAATCTACATGAAAAGTAAAATTAATATAAAAGTATAATAATAATTTAAAAGGCAGGTAAAAACTTCGTCATTCTTAAATCAGTATCCAGCGATGAGACCGCCTTTGATACTTTGTCTAATTATAGTAGCTAGACTTGGTTTTATGTTCCTATTTTGTAGTGTATAAATCGTAATAAATAAATAAAAGCATACTACTCGTTGAATAACTGCCTCATTTGTCTAGTGGTTAGCATGTTCGACTTCAGACATGAGGTCCTGGGTTTGAGACCCGGGTCGGGCCAATTTAAAAATCGTTATTGAGTTTTCTATTAAGATTTTCTCAATATCTGTCCGTAGTTGAGAACTTGGCGGTGTACTCCACTCCCGTGCCTCGAAGAACACGTTAAGCCGTCGGTCCTGCACCTAATCTCTCTCCGGTCTTGTTGGATTCCCGTCACATCGGACTATGCGAGTGAAGGAATAGTGAGGGCATTTGTGTACTATGCCTGGCAATCCGCAGTGGAGCAGTGGAGCAGTGGGACGTTAATGGACTAATTACCTTTTTACTCGCCACATTGTTTAAGACGATAGTAATTGTCTTCTCGCGTATTTGTATATTCTTATCTATCTATCTACCAATATCTCTAAGCCAAAGGTGGCCTGGTACAAATCGCTGTATAAAAAGCCACCTTTTTTTAATTTTTTCTTTCATTTACCTTGTTTTGTTTTAAGTTTTTTGTGTGGTGGACAATAAAATATTTTTCATCTATATATCTTACTACCGTCTAATCGATTTTTATTGTAAATTTGAATTATATATATCTTTCATAAATGACATTCTGCTTCTAAGCTTAAGTTTAGCGTAACAATGTTAGCCATGCCCCGGGCAGCTAACAACTGGATTTACCAAACATTACAAGGCACTCAAAGTAATGCAGTAGCGTGGTATTTTACAAACATTTCCACTGTTTAGAGAACTTTGAAAGTTCTCCAAATTTCGAAACAAGTGAACTGGGATTAATGGATACAAAATGCACATACGCTTACGAGCTGTTCGAGCGAAATTTACTCGTACATAACAAGTTTTTGAAGCGCTGTTAATTATAAGTTTTATCATTAATATTAAATAAATGACGACAGGGAATTAATAAAGCTCTTTTCAAACGGGGATATGCTGGGAAAAACGATTTTTTCTCTTATTTTTACTACTTTCGTCTATATAATATATATTATTATCTATATATATTTAATTAAGTACTTTTTTTACTTGTTAATTTTCTATTATGGTACCTATATATAAAATTTTATATTTCTATAATATAAGATTGTTGGTGGAATACATTAGATTTTTATCTACACTTGGTGGTTTATTTGACATATTCGTGAGTTTTGACAAGAGACACAGTATAAAATAATTTCAACATAGTTTCATTAAAAAAAATTCTACTTTTGCCACACCCTGGCAGGGTTCCACTTGTAATTAAGGTGTGTAATTAATGGCCATAGACATTTTGCAGGCCCAGTGGTGCTTTAAATTCATTGCAGTTGAATATGGATCCTATATTTTGACAGATTTCCCCCTAATAAATCCCAATATATAACAATTTGTACGTGCCACCTTCTTCTTGTAGACTTTTTTCTGACGATAACTGCTTATTCTTGGATTTCTTGATGGTAGTAAATTGTTCATTTTAAACCTTCCCAAAAGCTGTGATGAGGCAATGATGCTTGCTACAATCAATCCGCGGATCAATAAACAAACAAAATGTTTCTGTAAATACGCATTAACTTGTTCGTGCTATTGAATTTTGGTTGCCGTCTAAATATAACTTGAAATGTATTAAGTATTTTATTATGAAAATATATTACTTGTAAGTAGCCCTTTTACGTCCCACTGCTGGCCACAGGCCTCCTCCCTCATATGAGAAAGGGGTTTTAAAACAAAGACCCACCTCGCTGCTTCACTGCGAGTTTGCAAGCATGGTGCACAAGTGCACTATCTATTCCTTCACTCTCTTAGGCCGATGTGACGCTAATCCCACACGACCGGTGAGAATCAGGCGCAGGACCGATGGCTTAACGTGCTGTCCCAAGCCCGGGGGTGAAGCTCACCACCAGCTTCCCAACTTGGGGCACATATTGAGAAAATCTTAATAGAAAACTCGATATCGATTTTTAACTTTGCCCGATTTGGGACTCCAACCCAGGACCTCATGTCTGTAGCTGAACCACAAGACCAATGAAGCAGATCATATTACTTAGTCTAAGTTTAATGGAAAATTTTTTAAAAACAAACAAATCAATCAAATCATTAGCAGTGATATTCTTAGTGCTAATGAAATATTATTGTTGCATGCTATTAATAATATTTCTGTCATCTTAAAAGCTATGATAATATTATCGCAAAAGTGGTGCTAGAATCCAATAATACATCTTACAATATATTGATAATAAATATAACATATGTTTTCTCTCGGCTATTGTTTAAGAAAATCCAGGACTATCACCAATAGATACAAGTGAAGAACATATTACATTCCATAGACAGCGTTGCGCGAAATTAATATTTCATAAAGAAAAAAAGCACAATAAGTCACAAAAGAAAGCCTGTATTAAATAATTCATAAACGATACAATGAGGCACTCATGGCTGAAGAAGAAGCGATCAATCATATTTATGTAAGGGTCGCCTGTTTCCTATTTCATCATGATCGAACGAGTGATGTTTTTTTTTTGTTCAAAAAGTCAGCCATCCGTAACAAAACAAGGGAAATATTCATTGATTTGTCAGATAATAATCCTTACTAGTATCTAAAAGAAGATATATAAAAAACAAGGCCTCAACGGCGCGAAGGAAAAGTATGTAAAAAAAAACGCTTGACCAATAGATGAGTTTGATTATTATTTCTAGCCCGAATTGTTTATTTTTTCGGTTACTCAAAATTAGTGAATAAGTTCCCTCATTCTTCTATCCCTTTTCCTTCCCCATTCCCCCAATAAGCTTAAAATAGCAATGTCGAAATTAAGGTCAGAATCGTTGAAACATTTTAAATAGTTTCGTTCCGAAATGCAGAATTCGTTTTAAAATGTCGTACAAAGCACCCCACGCTTTAGAGAGATAACATTAATTTTTAGTTTTTTTTACTATATTTTTTTATTCGATTTAATTAAGTTTGAATCCCGCTATAAACTAAGATACGTAATCATTAAATAGATATCACAGTGCTGTAAGTCGAAATTGCCCAAATCAAATAGTAAATATACAAAACACTGAAATTGTTTCTATCTATAGCTGTTATAGACTAAAACCAAATGCCATCGTATCCCATACTGGTTTCATGAGAAAGGCAATAATGCGAAAATGGGTTTTGACTCACTCATTCGACTTGATATTTAGCGAAGCGACTCCTTTCGTAATTTTGACGGTCATTAAGAACGGATTTCAGAAATATGCCGATGAAATCGCCGGCAACAGCTAGTAAACGATAGTTAGATACAATACAAATAGGTAAAAGCAAAAATAGAACGAAAGCAAAGGCAAATAAAAATATATTAGTAATGCTTCTTAGAAAAATAATAAATTTACATGACAAAATATACGAGGATAAGTACTATTTGACTTAGAAGGGTTTATATCAATCGAGAAAAGTCAATATTTTATGTTCGTAGATAATAGAATATTGTATAAACAACAAAATGGGGCCAAGTTCGAGGTGGGTCTATGGGTCTATATGGCTCCGTAGTTTTCAATTTTACATATTCGTATTTCTTATGCACGTATCGTCGGTATCTATTAAGAGAATTAGATCTACGAAAACACTATTCAGGAAAGCGGTTTGTGGTTATTTTGATTGTTAAACCTTTAAAATTCTATATTTAAATGTGAGCCATGTTTACTACGAGGTAATGTTTCACGCTTGACGTAATTTAAACATCAGATTTTAAAGTTTTTTGCAATAAAACTACCAAAAAACCGCTCTCATGAACAGTAGGGTTTTATTAGAACCTATTTTCCATTTAAAACAACGTTTTTGTCTACATATTTAAATTTGAGCATATTATACGAGTATATAATAATAAATGTATCACAAAACACGTATCATTGTTGTCAAAAATCGAAAGTGACGATAAATTATTTGATATAAACAGTAAATCATAGCCAATACGAAAATAGGGCGTTTTCCAATTCATCCCATCATGTGATGTCTTTGACACGGCATGTTAGCAAGGGATCCATTTCTCAAGGAATAATGATATTATTTGTCATGTGACAAGTTTTATTAGATTGGTTCATATTTGAGTGAGATATAACCTAAAGAAGTAATATAAAAAATAAAGTCAATTCCTATACCATTTAATACGAATTGTTTAAACTCGTTGCATAGAAAGAACCTGTTAACCTTTTTCGTAAACTTTCGATAGATATCTTTTTATGGTAAAGTTTGATAAAGTTTTTAATTAATGAATTAATATTTAAACAGCACTGCATGAATATCAACCATCGGCATTGCATAAAAAAGTTTTCTATTAACATTTGAAAATTTGAACAAGATTTACATACGGAGAGTATTATTAAGTTTTAAATATTCTTTTATGTTAAGTAATCAAGTTAGGTTGCTTGACTTCTATCTATCATATTGTACAATTTCATTACGATTCATAATTACTCAAAGTTAATTTATTCAGGTAACACCCTGCCCTATAATCAATTAAACGCTTTCACTTGTAATTTATTTACTTAAATATTTTGCGATAACAAAGTGATACTTTTACCGAACATTACCCTAAATTAAATATTGACATATGTTATGCTTCCGAATAAATAATATTGTATGAAGTAACATTAATATATTGTACTTTTATTTATACCAAAAAAAGAGATACTGGCAAGTATCCAGTGAATCCCGCAATGCGTAGAAATTTCCTTCGAAATACATCGGATTAAGAGTATCTTATAGCTATGGGGTGGTGTAGACTATATGTAAGTCAGTATTATGAAAAGAAATACGAAATTTTCAGAAACAACAATAGTTTTTGTTATGTAGATAAAAATAATTGAACGTATTAAAATCTGAATGTTTTTACTTTGAAACATGATTCTTATCTCATACTTGTACAGTACGTAGTTTTATTAAAATATGTACGTTACAATAAGCAATACAGATCACACCATGAAGTCGGCATTTAACTGATTTGTATCTGTGTCTGTATCTATGATCGATACATAAAGTATTTTAATTTTAAACTAGATTTTCTGAAACAGTCATTAATGTTATAAAAACCTCGTGTCACAGTGTTTGTTATAGAAATCCTCCAAACAGGTTAGACGGTATTTTTCGTCCTCCATATTTTAATGGTGAAGCACATATTATATTAGTTTATTTATGTATTTATTGTTATACACGTATGCCGGCACGCGGCCACAGCGGAGGCAATGAATATTTTCAATTACTTCTATAAATTCATTTAATAATTATATTTAAAGTAACTTTCTCAACATTCACTATTTCATAACATTACTTAAAACACTTATCACATTAGAATAACTCGCGACAGAGTGCCCATCGGGTGAACAACAGAATGATCTACAGAATGCCAATTTATAGCACTGAGCGTGCACTTAATACATCCGGTATAATATGCTTATATATATGTGTGTAAATTTCGTACCGTGTTTTATTGTCTTATGTCTACTGTTGCCTTCATCCAAACAATATTTTACGGTGATCGCCAGAAGCTATTTTTGGAATAAAACTAAATAGCTTTTATTAAGCAATCAATGGGACCGTTCTTAGAGCCGTTTGATAAGGTCTCAGCCTGCAGTTTCGTTTATGGAAGAACCTGAAACGTTCTATTCCATCTTAATTTGTAAATAAATTGAAATGTTATAGGTATGATACTGAATTATTTAGAAGTACTGAATTAATAAACTGCCTCATTGGTCTAGTGGTTAGCATGTTCGACTACAGACATGAGGTCCTGGGTTCGAGTCCCGGGTCGGGCCAATTCAAAAATCAATATTGAGTTTTCTATTAAGATTTTCTCAATATTTGCCCGAAGTTGGGAAGTTGGCGGTGTGATCCACCCCCGTGCCTCGGAGAGCACGTTAAGCCGTCGGTCCTGCGCCTGACCTCTCTCCGGTCGTGTCGGATTCCCGTCACATCGGACTATGAGAGTGAAGGAATTGAGAGTGCACTTGTGTACTATACCTGCCAATCCGCAGTAGAGCAGCGCGGTGGGTCTATGCTCTAAAACCCCTTTCTTCTACGAGTGAGGAGGCCTCTGCCCAGCAATGGGACGTTAATGGGCTGCTACTTACCTTGCCTTTTTTACTGAATTAATGTGGTGAGTGGGTGAAACCACTCGGTCACCACGGTCTGTCTTGTCTTCGTAGCGCTGGTCATCTCCCGAGACATGCTGTCATGAACTACCTCATCAGAAGGCCCCTTGTCACTATTAACGTGCCAGCTATTCTCGAGCCGAATGTAATTGCGCGTGATGATGGTAAGAGACCTAATAGTATGTCGTGGATGCCTTGGAAAAAAGGAAGGTCGTTGGTCTGGGATGCTACATGTGTTGAGACGTTTGCACCATCTCACATTGACGCTACCTCCAAATCAGCGGGAGCGGCGGCGTCATTAGCTGAAAACGCCAAGAGGCGCAAATAGGCCTTTCCTTACAATACATATTTGTGCCTTTTGGCGTTGAGACTCTCATTGGGACCGTGAGGTCCTGAGGCTAAATGTTTTTTAAAGAAACTTCATCACGTTTAGTTGATGACCCTGACTCGCTGTCCAAAGAGGTATCGGTGCCTGCCAGCAGGTACCCATCCATTTGCCTCTGATGCGTTTTAATTAGTTTTTTTTTATGTTAATGTTAAGTTTATGTATAAATGAAAAAATAGTGTATTTAATTTTTACATGACTTATATTATAAATAGAATAATTGCGTGGAAAAATATTTGAGTTTTACCTTTTAAATTAAATTAAATCTTGTTAACAAATTAAGTTAATATTTTAGCTTAAAGGTAAGGGTATTTATTGCCATTTAAAATTCCTTATGTTACCTCGACAAAAATGATGAGGTTCCGAGAAAACTTCCGAGGAATAGATTTGTATTTAGTACATCTGCCGACAGACACTGTCTTGCTGTTCAACTCTTTCCCTGTGGGTTGACCTGCATTGTTTATATAATATTCTATTTACCAGTACTTAATACACACACTTGTGCAAGCGGCTTTCCTTAAAGACTATAAATTAAATTATTTAAGGGTGATAACTCACCTTCTGGGTTGGTAATGCATTAGCAGTTCTCATGATGCCGCAGGTGATTACCTATTGAAACCATAATAAGAATAATGACTATGTAAAAGTAAATATTCTACAAATAGGTCTAGGTATCTTCATACGTAAGCTACGAGAAAATCTGGAGAACAATGTAAATGAAAAGATAAGTTAAGCAAAGAACACCTACATTTCATGACACCTGTGGACAAAACTGCGACTGAGACACTCTATGAAGTTTTCCCTCATTGTACTAGAACTGTCGCTTCAAACTTTCACCTAACTCCTACTAACAAGCCATTGTTTTACAAAATCAAATGTTTATTTCATACTGACCTCGTCTTGTATAACAATGGAGAGATTATACTTTTAAATACTGCGTAAAGCTTATAAGATTACTTTGTTTCGAACATGTGTTTACAGAATTTAAACAATTAAAATGGAAAATGCAGCGGAGGACTTTCGGGAGGACATTTTAATACATGAAGAATTCTTTCTCTGGAATCCTCTTTGGTATTCTTAAAAGTTGTAACTTTGAAACAGTTACAACTTTACAAAAACAAATTCATCAACGTTATTCTGGTGCTCAAACAGTTACAGATAATTTGCGTTGTAAATCTTCAATTGTTAGATATTGCATTCATGCAAAAATAAAAAATTGACTTACACAACCACGACATATAGCAATAGTTCTGCAGTAATATAAAGCCTCTACATATTTTTACTTATCGCTTAGGATACCTGGGCAAACGTATTGCTGTCCAAGCCTGTCTTAGTTATAAGAGTTTTATCTTATGACTTATAAAATAATAAGTAATAAATTTAATTAATAACTCTTGCTTGCAACCATCATATCTTGTAAGGTACTTCGAATTTCTGGACATTGACGTAGACAAATACTTCTTTAGATTAGCCGTGTTAACGGTATATAAATCATCAATTTAATATTTTGCTTAACTCTGTACTTCAACTATTTTAGTATATTTCAAGACCGCTAAAGTTTAAATAGTATCAGTTAAAATCCTTGCTCTTAAACTGGAAAATAAATTTAAAATCTTTGTGCCATTTTTAAGCTGGATAAATATGCAAATGAATAGATGTAGAAATTTCACGGCACAACTTGCCGTAGCTTGTAATATTACATATAATAATTATCAAAAATTTCTTTTGTATTATATTCTTATACCTTCGTAACCTTCGCTTTGTTACAACAGTATAACAGAATGCATAACTTGTTTCACGTTGAAGCATGTCAAGCGCTTCGTATAAGCTGTGATACGGGTGTAATCTTCAAGATAGCTGGATAAAACGATACGTAGAAAAATCTATAAGCAACAAAGATGCTTTATTCCAAACATATAAAGACTAGTGTTCTGTAAAGCTCTGCGCGTGGCGTTTTTACTAACACCAATTTATTTTTACGTGGTGACATTGTGGCAACAAATTCGTTATAAGTGAAAATAAAGACGAAATTGCATTGATATCCTAAGTATTTCAACTTTTGGTATTATTGTGTAAAAACTTGATGCCTAAATGTCACTATGTCATATACTAGTTCGATATTGCGTCTATAAGCCGTAGTCTGTAGTTAATTATTAATTATACTTATCTTTATATACAACACTATAGTTGTTGATAACACCATATATATATATGTCGGAGAATAAGAGAGAAGGAAAGCATAAAGCATAGGGGTGTAAGGTTCTCCGCCGACATCGTCGTTAATGGCATCCATAATCGTATCAATCAATCATAAATCACATCAATTTCCATACTGTGGTTGTTGGTGGGTAAGGTTGATGCAATCAAACACTTTATTAATAAACTCAGATTATAATGTCCAATCACTTAATGTTCCCGATAACAATTTACACAAAAACATTAACAATGATATATAGGAACGTGACAGTTTCAATAGTAGCTCTGGGGGACCGTCACCCGAGAACTACCGAGAGACGCGCGCCATACTGCCACTTATTGGCTCTGCCCCACGCCGATAGTCAGATGGCGCCAGCGCTCCACAGACTATTGCATATGGACCAGCGATCCACAGACTATTGCACTCCGACATATATAATATAACTCAAGTCCCGGTGGATCGATTTGAGTAAACTTTAAATTGTTTAATTTTTCTACGCAATTAATGAAATTTTAGAAAAAATCACGAAAATATCTAATCGCTCTCATCGAGTCATCACGAAATATCCAAAAATATTCGATATGCCATCATGAAATTCTTACAACTATTCAATCAATCACTTAAAATTTCTTTCAAGACGTAGATTGTCATTAAAACGAGAATCTCTCCTTTTCCAAAGTACCGAGATCTACGTGGGTAACACCACGTGGAATAACTGGTTAACGATAAACGAACACACAACCTTGTTACTAAAATAATTTTAAATAAGAGTTAATCTTTAACATTTAAAAATGGTTACTTTTAATTTATTATTTTTATACAAATTTATTTTCGTAATAATTAGACACTGCAGCAAAAGTTGATTGTTATTCTCTGATTACAGAGTAGAGAGCTTAGCTTTGAAACTATCCCAATGGCGACGCTTAGAAGTTTAAGTTTAAATTTTATTTCTCTCATGTATTTTACTGCTCTAATGAACGTTTATTGCGTTTATTGCGTTTATTAGATGGATATAAGATCGTTTTCGGGATTATTATTCTGAAACATTTAGACTTTAGAAACAGAATTTTATAATTGCTAAGATGCGATAAAAAAAACTACCATTCTGCCTCAATTAATAAAAAAAATGTAGTTCACAGCTGTTTCTAGACGAAAAAAGTTATTTATTCAACCGCTAACCAATATCTGCGCCCTAATACCCGCTTTGGTTGGTTGTTGACCTTATATCAAAAACAAACGTCAAGCTTATATGGATGGAAAAGGTAAAGGAATACGTAGAAAAAATAATAATGGTAGCCATATTTTTCATTATAATAGCAAAACATTCCCTATTTACCTCTAAATGGAGCGTAACTTCAACTAATGACTATACTCTTCACTTGATGTGAGAATATAATCTTATCTTCATCCTAAAGGTTTGTTAAATCTTATATTTCAGTAACCAACGTCGCTAACTGTATTTTTTCGTTTAGTTTCGTTTAGAATAGTTTTTAATATCGTTTTACTTCCCTACAAGACAGAAGGTTGGGGTATAGATTGGAACTACCACATTGGAGGGCTCACTTCTTTTGTGAGTCTGTCGTATTGCAGAAAGAGACGTTAGAGATGGAAAAGGAGATTGCGGTTGATGCTCCTCCCGGACGTCGGAGGAGAAGAGGTGCCAAAAGGCACAGTTTTGCCCGTTTGCTTCCCATTCCTTGAACCCTTGAGTCGGATTCATCCAGAGTGCCAGAGCTAAATGCGTCAGCTAACATCTGGTCCCCAGCATACGGATGAAGAGGGTTCCGCTGGGTTTAGTGGGTATTCCGGTGCATCCAGCGAGCCCCACACTGTCGGAAAGAGGTTAACTTCATCCGACGTGTGCAAAAGCATTTCCCAGCGAAATAAAAAGATTGGAACTACCTTGCATGTGCATAATAGGGTTACACATTTCTTATAAGTTTCTATATGACATTTTCTTGTACCTAAAAGCACAATAATTAAATAATAGATAGATTGATATAATCACTTTATTGCACAAAAACACACACAGGAAAAACAAATTAAGGCAAAGGCGGTCTTATTGCTGCAAGCAATCTCTTCCAGAAAACCCTTGTAAAAGTGGATGCTTATTTAATAAATTAATGGGAAAAACAATACCGGATATAAATATATGCTTAAGTATAATTAGATACACAAGATTTTAAAAAACAAAATCTGATAACAAAAACTGGATAAAACAAAATATAACATAATTTAGAATGGATTGAAAAAAATGCTTTTTCTAGCGGATACTCGGCGATACAACGCATAAAATAACGATTATTTGTTTGAGAGAAATACACATTTAGTTCAATTATTAATTATTTGATGAGACTGTTGTGTTCAACAACAACCGAACCCGTGGTAATATGAGGAAATTCATACTTTATAACCGTCTGCAATGCAAAAGAAGTCACTGAAATTTAGCTTAATTTCAAGTCAATCGCGAATAATCTTTAAGATTTCATGAATGAATAACTCTGTTTAATGGTATACAACCACCTTTAAGAGTTTTTTATGCCTCTAGAGAGTACGAGGTGTGTTCAAAAAGTATCGCGAATTTTGTGTTTTTTCAAAAATTATTTATTTATTCATGAATATCTATTTTGTCCCCTTCAAAGTAATCCCCATGAGNCCGGGGATCGAACCCGGGACCTCCGCTAGCAAAGCGAATACTCGCACCACTGCGCCAGCGAGGCCGTCAAATGGATGCTTATTCAATAAATTAATGGGCAAAACAGTGCCGGAAATAAATATATGCTTCAGTATAATTAGATACACAAGATTTCAAAATACAAAATCTGATAACAAAAACAGGATAAAACAAAATATAACATAATTTAGAATGGATTCAAAAAAATGCTTTTTCTAGCGGATACTCGGCGATACAACGCATAGAATAACGATTATTTCCTTGAGAGAAATACACATTTAGTTCAATTATTAATTATTTGATGAGACTGTTGTGTTCAACAACAACCGAACCCGTGGTAATATGAGGAAACTCATACTTTATAACCGTCTGCAATGCATAAGAAGTCAATGAAACTTAGCTTAATTTCAAGTCAATCGCGAATAATTTTTAAGATGTCATGAATGAATAACTCTGTTTAATGGTATACAACTATCTTAAGAGTATTTTATGCCTCTAGAGAGTATATTGCACTCTGTAGTTGAATATACCTCAAAAAGCGATTTAAATGCTTTTATTAATTAATTTTAGGTAATGAGTTTTAAAACAATTCGTGTTAGATGCACTAGGAATTGAGGAATATATTTTACTTGTTAGTTATCTCGTTAAATTGCAATAGAGACGAGTGGAGGAAAAACTACTTGCGACATAAAATTATGACTTGACCTCAGGGAGAAGCGCTACGCATTTTGCTTATTATCTTACATCATAGGGGCGTATGATTTACAGCCTTTTTTGGGGTGATCTTATTTGTTGTTTTTGATAGCAGCAGCTTAATATATGATGGGGGTGTGACTTACTTAACTCATACTTAATAATTATAATAACAAGGCCACATAATACTCCAGAATATTTTCTTCCGTTAAAAATTCTATTTCGAATCGATTAAATTTACGACAAGCTAGTGCTTAACTGTGATCTCACTTGATGATAAGTGCTGACAAATAACAATGCTACCTCGTTAATCTGGAAAATGGTAATTTATGTCTTTATTGTTTATACAGAGCATTGTACGACACGAATTCTTTACAGACGTGAACGTGAACGAGACTGGTAAGGAGGCAAGCCTGCCCGAAACTGGAGTCCTCAGGATTGTGAATGCTAACTGTTAGTCTACCAATTGAAGTCTTAGTCCCTGATAAAGGGAGTTTTGAGTCGTGAGCGGTGAGAAGGGGAGATTTTCACTGCTATCAAACATCACTGTGACTCTAAAATGTCTTATTGCTTGTCCTGGTGACTAGGGGATTTTAAAACGAAACACTTTTCTTACAGTGGATAACTCAAATGGACATTTGTATGTGGTTTCATTGTAGATCTTGGAGTTATCTTACATGTATATAGGTAGATAGCAGGGGGAATTTCAGTGGGTACAATCCCGCAAAATCCGATCGCTCTGGCCAAGTTATCGGGTATCTTCTATAAGATTTCCCCCGCGAGAAAAAAAGCCTTCCAACAAGACGGATCAAGATGAATTAGTAAATAGAATTTTTAATATTTGCCTACCCAATAATAAAAGCCTCTTGCTTGACGCAAATATAGCACATACAAAACAGTTTTCTTAAAAAAATAAACATAAAGTCATGGTTATAACCACATAAGTTATTGATTGACTTCTATTCTACATAAAAATAATGTGAATTCCAGATTCCACAACCAATTATGGACTCACGTTGACATAATACCAAGTATATTCTCATATACATTTCATTGTTAAAAGACTAACTACTGAGTTACTTACCGGTATCTTCTCTGACGGTATAATCAATCTTGTGAAGCGATGGTAGATACATTAGCAACGAAAAGACATGCAGATTCAAAGAAACGTGTTAAGTCTACTCGAATATAGAGGATTTAGATTTTGAATATCACTTACATGAATCTTTTGTCTAACACCTTGTATCAGCATAAAATGAAGTCCGTAGAGATGAATAATCGCACAATTTATGGGGGTACTAGAATATTTACTACAAAGGTATTTAGGTATCATAAAACCAATTTATGAGGGTCGCACTTTTAATGCTCTGCTTCATAACTTGTATATAGTACTAGGGGATTTTCAAAGAGCATTACACTTTAAAAACTTAAAAACGAAGATTTGTAAAAGTTCAGTGCTATCTTTACATATTAGAACAGACGACTTCACTGACTGATTTATTTACCCTCGCAAATGATAAAAAGTCGACAGTGGTCTTTTATCATGACTAAATATTAGAGAACCACAGAATTACTTTACCTATATTCTTTACCTAATAATACAGCTTACATGAAAATATTTAAATAATCTCCTATTTCTACCCATTAAATAACAAATATAAAAAAATAATTCAATTGCTACGCCACCTTGCACAAACTTCTTAAATTTATTTTATAGAAAGAATACTAATTACCTTTTGCGTGAGCATTATATACTCTTAGCGCACAAAAACAATACTAAGTAAATGTAATCGAATAATAATAACTTGAAAAAACTGTATTATCATACAGTGTCACGACAACAAGTTAAAAAATATTTGTACTTGAGTGGATGAGTAAAAAAATTACAATTAGGTTTGGAATTTTCAGAGCATAGACCCACCACGCTGCTCCACTGGAGATTAGCAGGCATAGTACATAAGTGCACTCTCTATTCCTTCACTCTCATAGTCCGATGTGACGGGAATCCAACATGACTGGAGAGAGATCAGGCGCAGGACCGACGGTTTAACTTGCTCTCCGAGGCACGGGGGTGGAGCACACCGCCAACTTCCCAACTTTGGCCAAATATTGAGAAAATCTTGATTTTTGAATTGGCCCAACCCGGGACTCGAACCCAGGACCTCATGTCTGTAGTCGAACATGCTAACCNCAGAGCATAGACCCACCACGCTGCTCCACTGCGGATTAGCAGGCATAGTACATAAGTGCACTCTCTATTCCTTCACTCTTATAGTCCGATGTGACGGGAATCCGACATGACTGGAGAGAGATCAGGCACCGGACCGACGGTTTAACGTGCTCTCCGAGGCACGGGGGTGGATCACACCGCCAACTTCCCAACTTTGGCCAAATATTGAGAAAATCTTGATTTTTGAATTGGCCCAACCCGGGACTCGAACCCAGGACCTCATGTCTGTAGTCGAACATACTAACCACTAAACCAATGAGGCAGTCTAGGCTCTAAAAACCCTCTCTCATATGAATGAGGAGGCCTGTGCCCGGCATTGGGACGGTAATGGGATGCTACTTACCTTGTTTTTTTTTTGGAAGTTTTTAACAAGATATATGTTTATATAGGGTGAGCTGTCAAATTGTAGAAATTGTTACATTATGTCAGATATTGTTACATGATTTGAGTTCTCCTGCACTAATAGAAATGTTTATAAACATTTATAACATTTGAAAGCAAATTATCGGCCCGCGGCTTTGGACTGAACGGACCCCCGCACTCTCCGCATACCCTGATTTCACTGCTGCATACATGTTTACTAACAAATGATGACAAAAGATGTTATTTGTTACAAATTGTTAACTAACAATTTTGTTAAGAAATGCTTACTAATACTAACTATTATCAAAATGTTTTTGAACATTGTGGATGTTTGTTAGAATATGTTTACTAATGTTTATAAAGTTTTTTACACAACAGTGTGGCAGCACCATAAGGGATTTGATTATTGACCATCTGTCAAACAAAACTAGCAGTAGTTGCAAATAATATTTAGTCAAGATAGATGATCCACATTTGCTGTAGTAGTGTACATAAGACTTAAAAATAAATTAAAAGCAGCCTGACATATCCTTATTCTAATTACTCCCTCTCCTATGAGTGAGATCTGGGCCCAGTAGTGGGACATTAGTAAGACGCTAGGTGCCATTTTATTACCACCGGGCCATTTTAAAAGTAGATTGATTGCTTTTATAAATTAAAATAAGTGTACACTTTAATCATGCACCATACATTATTCGGTCTTTAGTTAACAAGTTTTTAACCAGTTTGTAACTCTATATTATCTTCTTTGAATAATGATAAAAAAATATATATTCAAATTTGAACATTACAAATCTATAATGTTATCGAAACAATGTTTTTACATGCATGTATCTTACAGTAAAATTTTCAAAATCATCCAATCAGTCATCAATATATATATTTTGTCGTTAAGCAGAAAACCGAATTTCAGAGGAAGTATGTAGAAAGAAGTAGCTGTAGTCGAGATTAACGCAAAGAACTTTAAGTAAAAAGACTTACTACTTAAATATTCACATCCTTGCGTCTCCGTGAAAAACTGAGCCTAAATTAATTAAGATTTATTACATCAGATGGGAAATTTTTTAAATAGGTGTTGATGAGAAAATTCTAAGTACATTTTCCTTTTAATATAAAATACGAGCCAACTTAGATGTGCAGTAAGAAGACGCTATGAAGAAACTCTGCAAAATATACTAAAAGCATTTCAACACCCAAAATGAATACTGAATTTATAATTTTAAATGTAAAACTTTCGCAGAATTTCTTAAAAACCTCGACTTAAAAGTAACCTCAATTCCAAAGGTTCTTTAACCTGAAATTTTTAAAGGATTTTCTTTGTCTAGAGTTAAGTTACTATGACTTACATATTGGTATTTAAATTGAAAATAAACATGGAGTTTGTATTCAATTGAGAAAATAATCATAAAACGAAATAAGATACTTTTTAATTCTTTTGAAACGACAATTTATATAAATTTCATAATTAAAATTCTGAAGGTATGAAGAGATAAATAAACTTACAGAAAATTTTTACAATATAAAAACTAAGAAACAGGTCTCGAGTTTCTCCAAGTATTTATAAGCAATTTTATTTTAAATTCTATAAAAAAAAGTCTTGTAACATCGCGATGATCTCGCAGTTCGATGATAATTTTAAAACATTATTATTTAAGTCAAACATTACCAGAGTACACTCGATTTAATTTTGACAAAATATCCTGAGTCAAAGGATAAAAGTGAATGATACACAATAATCATAAATGAATCAAATCGGATCTAATCCTTTAGGATTCAGGAAAACATGTTTACAATCCTGATCGTGATGGATTACCCATGCTCGGGCTACCTGACAGTAAGGGACGTGGATATTCATTTACTAGATACAACATTAATAATTAATTTGAATAGAAATATTGGGGTATGAACACCGCAGAAAGTAAAAGGGGTTGGTTCAGCTTGAAATACTGATTTAATATGAATCACGTGTTAGTCGGTACGAAATACGAAGACTGACAAGTGAATACTCAAACTTGCTTGAATGTTTGAAATATCAACAAAAAAATTAAACATTAATTGACTACCACTATTCATAATTTGTTTCCAGTTTCACATTTTATATGTAAATAAGGATACCAACTATAATTTATTTTATTAACTCAATTAATTAACGTTAACATAATAACGACCAACAATATAACGCATATATTATACTTGTTTCCTATGTAGTGTTTCATTTATTTTATTCGTCTAAATATAAAAGAAAACAAACCACTGCCAAAAGCTTTTTAATACAAATGCAGTTGTAAAAATGTATCTAACAATATCCGACACTTATATCGCCGCGAGAAAATTGAAAAATGACTACATTCCGTGTAGAAAACGTGTAAAACAATATCTGTCTGAACCGTCACCCAAGAAATTGGAACTGTCCCATCGGCCTAATTTATTGCTATAAAAATGGGTCTGATCCAGTATCACTCTATATCCCACAATACGTCACTCGGGTGTAGCGCCGCAATGATAAACGTCCGTCGACCATTTTATTTGTATTTTTGAACTATCTTTATAGTAAAAAATGGGAGGTAGGAGACTATTAACGTCCCATTGCTGGGTACAGTCCTCCCAACTCATTGGAGAAAGGGTTGTTAGAACAAAGAACCACCACACTACCCCACTGCAGCAGGCTCCACATATCCCTGCCGACGGGGTCTTGATTCAATCTTGGAATGAGGGTCTCGAGTCTCCAAGTGCGGGTGTGGTAACAGTGGAGGCGATTCGTCCTCGCCTTGAACAATGGCTAGCTAGGCGGCACGGATCACTTATCTTTAAGCTGGTGCAAGTACTGACCGGACACGGATGTTTCGGAAAGTACTTGCATCAGATAGCGCGACGTGAAAAGTCTCCCATCTGCCATCCGTGTAGTGCGCCTGTCGATACGGCAGCGCACACTGTGGCAGAATATCCAGCTTGGGGACTACAGCGACATCCTCTGGGGTCCGTCATCGGAGCGGATCTCTCACTGCCAAGTATAGTGGATGGCATGCTTGACAGTAAGATAGGATGGAATGCAGTTGCCTCTTTCTGCGAAGCTATCATTTCTTTGAAAGAGGCAATGGAGCGAGTACGGGAAGCTGCAGCAGATGCTGCTCCCCTTCGGAGGAGGAGGCTGGGCGGAAGGAGGCATCTTTACGAACGCCTCTTGTCTCCTCCTTCAACATCCTCAGTTGGTATTATCCGGGAGTGTCAGGGTGAATGCGCAAGGAAGCCTCTGACACTCCCAATTCAGGGTGAGGAGGGTTTTGCTGGGATTAGTGGGTATTCTGGCCTTGCCGGCGAGTACCACACTCCCTGCCTCGTGGCAGGGGTGCGCAAATACCTTTCTCAGCGAAAAAAAAAAGCTCCACTTATCCCAAAATTGCTTCCGGGACGTGCGAGTTTCCTCACAATGATTATATTTAGCGGAAAAGGCAATATTGAATTTAAAATAAAAATTAGACACACGTTTTGGAAAGAGAAGTTAATGGTGCCTGTTGATAATCAGAATCAGTGACATTTAAGAAGAATCCATGTGTTTATCCTTAACCATTGGGCTGCCACAGTTTTTATCCTATTTGTAATTTATTGGGAGTAAATAACATCTCAACTATATTTCAAGTTGAAAAACGATTCACTAAAACACTTATACTATTTAAAAACAATCGTCATCTACTAATTTATACTTTTGTATATAATGATTCGTTGCTCGAATAGGCAAGCCATTGGATATGTTGCTTGTTTTCTTCCTAAGTAGATTACTTTACAAAACTATGTTATCGACCTTTTATAAGGCATTCATTTGTATAACGCATTCCTGGCTGATGTCAATAGCCTTTTACTACAGATTTGATTAATTAGTTGTTTTAGTAGATTTTAAAATGTATAAATGAAGTTCCGGTTTGTTTGTAAAATATATTGGGTATTCATAGGAAAGTTACAAATTTGAGTTAAACCAAACTCTACATTTAGTATGGATACTAATAGAAATTTATTTTTTAGTATCACTGTTTAAAAAGAAAAAGTTGTAAATTCAAATTATGAAAATGACAAGAACGCAGTCGTTGCTGGTTTTTTTTGTGATGTGTCATGGTCAATAAATATGTCGGAGAATGAGAAAGAAGGAGCATAAAGGGTAGTGGCGTAGGGTTCTCCGCCGATATCGTCATGAATAGCATCCATAATTCAATTTCCATACTGTGGGCTTTGGTGGGTAATGTGAACGCGACAGTTTCAATAGTCGACCGCTCTGGCAGACCGTCACCCGAGAACTGGTGAGACGCGCGCCGGATTGTCACTATTGACTCTACCCCACGCCGGTAGACAGATGGCGCCAAAGTTCCGCAGACTATTGTACTCCGACATACATAAAAATTGCATTTGTCCTTGTCGCATTTCCACCGCCGAATGTATTATACTATGAATCTCAATATTAAACCAGAATTCATTAATAGAAACCAACGTTTTTTTTTCCTGTCAAGATTCTCAATATTTATCTGATAATTTATTTTTTTCTACATAAAAAGCGTCCTTAGTGTTATATTGAATCATATACGGAATTTTATGTATAAATCATTTCAAAAGATTTATTATAAAAATAGGGAGAAAATATTATTTTCAATAAATAACTTTTACAAATATGCCTTATTCTTGCAGATATTTGACTATAGGACTATTTTATTATCTTGAACTACTTTAGCGTTATAAAAACCACAATTATCTTTTGAATTACTCAGGTTAGCAAAAGCTTTGATTAAATTAAAAAGTGATTTTTAACCATACTACTGAAACAATCCGAAAAGTGTTCATCATTAATCGATAAGGAAATAATTAAAATTGCAATTTATCAAATTAGATTTTAAAAGCAAATTAAATTTATTAAACATCCGTTTACGCCGGACCTTCTTTATTAAATCCAAACAAAGGCTAAAGTTTTCTAATCACAAATATAGCTCGAGAGCTTAAAAGTTTCAAGGACTTCTCAAGAATTGGTGTCTTTGCTGTAAACACTTCAGCTAATTAGACGCAATTATAGTCGATGTTACTGACAGATATATTGTCACTAGCATCGTTTATAATTGCCAGTGTTGTAATGTTGTTTTTATATTTTTTCGGGAATAGCATTTAATACTGGCGGTGTCAGCTGCGGAACTCCTGATTCTCAGAAAATATTGGGTAATCTGTTATTTAACGGATCAAAAAGCTTATCTTGAATCCGTCGGAACACAGAAAAAATTTCATTTAAATCGGTGCACCGGTTTAGTAGTAATTATTTATATAAAATTTTCAGTAACATTGATGTCTATCTATGTCACCTTCGACTTACTTTGCTAAAAATTTTTTAGTTTCAAACCTGATTTCTTAGCTATAAATAAATGTATCTGGATTTGATAATGGTGATCATTAAATAGGTTAAGTAGATTGCGTTCGCTATTTGCGCTGGAAGCTGTGTCATTTAATATAGCATCAGAAGTGGTGCAAGTTATGCACGAAAATGTCTTTAACTATATTCCCTTTTTTTTACCTATTATTAAATTATTAATCCACTGCAATCTAGAGAACTACTGCTGCCCAAATCAGCGTGTCTATTAATAAAATTATCCATGCTGAGAGCTGAATAATAAAAAAGCTTTCCTAAATAACATCGCTAGAGTATTAATTCAAATAGCTAATTATATCTATTAAGGTTTGGTTATTTCTGTATTCTAACAAGCCATAAAATTCTAACTTCTTAAAGCCGTCCTATAAACCGCCATTTGTTACTACTATCAATTATAATTGCTCCTCATATATAAATATGAATGAATGAATGAATTCATATTTATTTTCTCCACATTACAATAGATTATAAAAAATTCTTACTAGTAACAATATAAATTATGTGCACTTTATAATGTGGGTACTGGTGCCTGAACTAGATGAATTCTGTGCTTCAAGTCACCAGGCCCTTTCCCGGTTTGTAACACTTGTTATTATTGTTGTAATTATACATCTTAAATATAGGAGAAGCAATAATTAAAATTTTATTATCATGCAAAATTAGCTTCGTACATTGTTGTTTTTGCTGAAAAAAACTACACAAATCCGATATATTTTTTTTACATTTTGGTATATATAGTCACGTGTTATTATTATAGATACTAATGTGTGTGTGTGTGTGTTTGTGTGTACGTGTGCGTGTGAGTATTTGTTCGTAATGTTATGTGTATATTTTACTACTTTCTTATGGGTTTTGTATCATATTATTGAAGTATTCTTAAAAGGTTTTCTGTTGTATCGTAATTCATGGTTTTTAGCCAATTTCTTAACTTTATTTTACATTCGTGCTTTTTTAAATTGTATAAATTCAAAATTTTATTTGTATTATCATAGAGGTAATGCCACAGAAAACATGGGAATTTGTTTGTGAAAGTTCGCTTAGATTTGTGAATATCAAAAACTCTGTACGTTCGCCTTTTACCATATATCACTAGCCTTTTACCATATATCACCTACGGCTCCGAAACGTGGTCGCTGACTATGGGCCTCATACGAAAGCTCAGAGTCGCTCAGCGTGCGATGGAGAGGGCTATGCTCGGAATTTCTCTACGTGATCAAATCAGAAATGAGGAGATCCGTAGCAGAACCAAAGTCATCGACATAGCCCTACGAATCGCGAACCTGAAGTGGCAATGGGCGGGGCACATAGTCCGACGGACCGATGGACGTTGGGGCCCGAAGGTGCTGGAGTGGCGACCCCGCACCGGGCGGCGCAGTGTAGGGAGACCCCCCACAAGGTGGACCGACGACATAAAGAGGGTCGCCGGTAGCCGCTGGAGCCAGGCGGCGCAAGATCGGGCCTTGTGGACATCATTACGTGAGACCTATGTCCAGCAGTGGACGTCCATCGGTTGAAGCGACGACGACGACTAGCCTTTTATTTAAAGAAACATGAAATTGAACATTTAAATTATTCAATAACGAAAGGCAAAATAAAAAGCCACATGTTATTTGTAAATACCTAACCTACCTAACCTTCAAACGAATTAGCATAAAAAACGCAGCACATCTTTCATCGTTTCATCCGTAAAAAAATTTCCCTCCTAAAGAACTTTAATAGCGTTTAGTATTAATTTCTATGTGTAGGTATTCGCTTGCAACTTAATCCACGCTTTGATGTAAAGCAATTACACCTGGAAGAGTAATTAGTAATTTGAAACTGGTAGCCTGGAGCTAGAAACGGGACGGACAGCCTGTCTAACCTATCTAAAGGATTTAGACGTTTAAATTGCGGCTCATGGAATGTCGTAACTTCACCTTAGTCACCATAACAAACCAAGAAAATATACCTGTGTACAATTGCCACTTAGTTTACTACAGCTTGTAATTTTGAGGGTATGATTACTGTTACTTTATGATCTCTTTCCGTTTTAATATACTATGTATTTTAGTCTAGTGTAGAAACTGCTCTCGTTTTGCTACGAATACTTCCATGGGGTCAGGATATGGAATAGCTTAGTCATTATGTACATAATTCTTTTATACGTCTGCATGCGACTGCATTCCTGTTATAAAGCCAGTCTGATTTTTAACCGGCTTCAAAAAATGGAGGAGGTTATCAATTCGTCTGTATTTTTTTTATGTTTGTTACCTCATAACTTTCGACTGGGTGAAGCGATCTTGATTATTTTTTTATATGAAAAGTGGTGTTTGGTTGTAGGGTCCCATTTTTTTTAAATCCAGACTTAAGGTTTTCTGATGGCATCCATGAGAAAACCGTATAAGTCTTAAATTTGCATTATAATGTGCTCGACAAATGGACGAATAATTCAAGATCACTCAAACCGATTTCGATGATTCTTTTTCTATTGGAAAGGATATATTGCAAGGGTTGTTTGATGATAGTTTGGTAAGATTTTGATATTGGGATCCATGAGTCACCTATCGTAACATCGGTATGGTCAAGTGATTGACGTAGTTAAATATGATGATCAAAGGAACTCCTCAACGGCTTACAGTAAGGGTGCGATTTTTGCCAGAATATATAACTGTCTATTATCAAATAGCAATGAGCTTAGGTTTGTTGCTGCATTGCAATATTTATAAGGTGTATTATGTATAAACCGGTGGAAGCTGGGGGGGGGGGGGGGTACTTTTGCGTATTAATTTTGTGCTTATTTATGATGTTGTTGTGATTATATAAATAAGACTGGTGATATCGGGGTGGCAAAATAACTAACCTGTAACGTACGAGTATTAGGTTGCGGTTTCGATCCCGAGTGTGACAATATCATTGTAAATTTAAGTCGAAGTCGGCGTCAGCGATGTAGGTGTGTCCCGCGTGTGCACTTGGCATCTCCGGCACCACTCCCACCTATAGCTTGTATATGTACCTTGGCTGAGACGGACTCCAAATACAAGAATACGAAGAACTTAAAAAAAGAATACGCAATTATATTTGTAAGAGTTGGTTTTGAAGGCGGTTCTTTTTTTATTAAAATTTATTGTATGTTCAATTTGTATTTCACAAATGTACTATTAGATCAGAATTTCTCTTTATTTCCGAACACGAACAAAAACTATGCGAGTAACTCCGCCAGACACAACTAGTATAATTGTAAAATACAGCACAAAATTGAAAAATACATATCTCTGAATTAAGTGTTAATTGTTCACTTTAATCTAACAAAAAGAACAAACTTTCCTTACTGATCGGTTGTAGGAATATTCATTTAAGTTCTTGGAGCGTTTAGTTTAAAAACATTTAATTAATGGATATTAAAATTTAAAGATTAAAAGAAATAGGAAGAGTCTCATACATTTAAATTTAAATGGAAGCAAAGACTGCGGTCAATTTACCACCACAATATTTCTATTTCGCGTGGAAATTGCTTATTGCGGAGATTTTGTGAAGAGAACGAAGGTAACTAAGATGGATTTTTAAAATGACGGTTTATTCTTAGCTCGGAGCAAAGTCAATTTATCTTATTTTTGTTGAAATGTCATATCATTGAATGATACATTTTTATCCACTTTTCAGCCATTTACAGTTCCACTAACAAATCTGGTTATGCCCTGTGGCTAAATGTGATATTACTGTGAAAGTCATTTGGTCCATCTTTCTTTTATGATGGAAGTGCTTGACTGTAATCTTATCTGAATGATAGGTAAAACAGTCGAAAATAATAACGAACCTGATAAAACAATTTATCTGTAAGATTTGTACACTGTGTCGTACTAGAACGCATTTTTTTCTTGGTAGCACGCCTTTGTTGTTAGAGTGGTGGCCGAAGGCTCCTATTCGAAACTCAAACAAATTAGAAAATGCAATTCATTAATTCTACCCTCCTGGGAATCGAACCTAAGTTGCTGACGAGATGGGCTAAATAATTGTTGGTTCCATTTTCGAATCAGTTGTGTTGCAGAAGGTCGATGGTCCCCCGTTTCTCCGAAGGAGGCTGAGGAGAAGGTTGCGCAGATTTGCTCGTCTCCTTCCTTTTTCATAAATAATTAAAGTAACACGGCTTCAACCGGGGTGCCAGAGGGGATTGTGTAAACGAAGTATTGGTTCTCCACCCAAGGATATCGATGATTCCGCTGGGTTTTAGTGGGTATTCGTCAGACAAGTCTTTGCCTGTGTCCCACACTCCCGACCCAGGGTACGTAAAGGCACTTTCTAGCGTCAAAAAGTGTACTATGGTGCCACCGGGGTCGTTAAGATTAATCTTGATTGGTCAACCGTCGGTGACCACCTTTTTGCACCTACCTCAGCACCCGCGATCACCTTCTCTCCTGCTCGTCGCAACCACATGACCTTGGCAGGTGAGAGAGTTGTTTAAAAGGCCTCCCCCAGATTTCACTTTAGACTCCCGAGCGAATTGGATCCTCGCTGAGCGCGATTTGTGAACATTACCCATAACTCTGGCAAACCGAACCGAAGACTGTAACACAAACACGGATAATTGAACCTGGACAACCGAACAATTGACGAACTAAACTATCAAATTCGAAGCCCCCGAACGACATTCAGTCCACTGAACCTGGAGGGATTTGTGTGATCCTGAATCACTTTATGTTGATGTTTTTCTATATCTTACATATACAATTTTTGTACATAACCTTGTTCAATTTTATTTGAAAAACGATGTACCTTATAAAGTTATAATCCCTTAATTATATTGAAAAGTATCTCATCACAAGTTTATTGAACCTTATTCAAGGTTCACCATAAATTGAAGTACTAGAAAATCCCGGCAACTATAGTTCGACGAAAATGCAATAATCTTTTTATTTATTCTTTATTATCTGAACTATAAGATGGAAAAATTTCAGCTTAATTGAAATATACTTCTTGCGAAGTAGAACTTGTTACTTTAAATAGATATTACTGAACATTTGCTCGTAGAATACATTCAATATTCCATTTCACGGGGAAATTGCTTATTGTGTTTTGCTTAAGGGTAACTAAGCCGGGTTTTAAAATGTATTCGTATACCGAGCTCCAGTTAAATCAATTTATCTCGTTGTAATATTGACTTATTTATTTAAATAGATGGTAATTGGATTATTATTGGCGAGATTTTTGTTAGGTAATTGTTAAAGAAGTCTTCGTCGTCTGTCACTAAAAGATATTGATAACTTTAAAAAAAATAAGGTCCTTTGATCATGTACTTGACAAAGGCTTCACTGGCGAAATCGTGTGAGTACTCACTTAATTTAACAGCAGTTTTTTTTATTACTTACAATTTAGCGCTTGACTGTAATTTCACCTGATGGTAAATGATGATACAGTCTAAGATGGAAGCACTCTAATCTGGGAAGAGGCGATATGATATACCCCTTACAGTTTCTACACAGCATCATACCAGAATACAAATTTCTTTGTTAGGTGATAAGTTTTTGCTGGTAGAGTGGTAACTAGCCACAGCCGAAGCCTCCCACATGTCCAGAGTCAGACAAATTAGAAAAAACAATTTTGTAACTTCGCCGATCGCCGGAGATCGAACCCGGGGTCTCTGATAGCATAGTACTCGCACCATTGCGCTAACGAGGCCGTCTAAGTTTTAGGTTTGTCTCCCGGCAAGGCAAATCTATCAAACCGTTGGCCAAATGTCACGAGTGTGGTGCCTCGTCAGACACAGCCCACCGCACTGTGGCAAAATGTCCCGCCTGGGGATCTTAGCGACTCATTATGACGTCGCTGATTGGCACAGACTTCTCACTGGCAAATATTATAGGAGCAATACTTACCAGTGAGCAGGCCTAGAGAGCGGTTGCCTCCTTTTGCGAGACTATCATCTCGCTTAAGGAGGCACGGTAAAGGAAGAGGGTGAATGCCACCGAAACACTCCAGCCCCGACGAAGGAAACAGGAGGCGGAGGTTCATACAACTCCTCCCCATGTAGAACATCTGTGAGCTGCAACCGAGGGACCAAAGAGGAATGCTTCAACGAACCTCTGGCTCCCTACTCATGGTTGACGGCGGTTCCGCTGGGCTTTAGTTGGTATTGCGTGTTCGTACCCTCGCGGAGTCCCACACTTCCGATCCCATAAGTTGGGGTGCGTAAATGCGTTTCCCAGCGACAAAAAAGGCAAATTTATCAGATGGAATATTTTAAATTGTCTACCGATGGACTAACGGGAGACTTTAACAATGGTCAGTTTAATAACAAAGCCGCAACGCCATGTTGAAAAATTTCTTTCGGGAATCAGGTTAGCGTACTACCCGCTTTGGGTCATGATTACAGAAAAGCGTTAACCCGGTAGCAATAAAAAATATTATTTTTAGTCGGTTAGAAACTGATCTTCATCTTCTTTATGAAGTGCCTGACCTAACCAGTGTTTGATACTAACTAGAGGGATCATTTAACTGATGGTATTCTCGTAAGCCGGTTTATTCTTAAAGTAGTATGAAAACAGATATTGCATTGATAATAAAAATAGGAAAAACTATTATTACATTTTATCTACAGCCCCTACTTTACTTCACTGTTAAAAATTATTGGAAATCGTGTACCAGGTGACTGGATCCCGGGAAGTATACTAACTAGGTGTATAATAACTCGCTCCTGTTAAAAATAACAGGAAAAGTAAGCAAAACCTATTTCAATTTGCCCGCAGATACGGAAATAATGAAATTATATCGTTTCAGAAGAAACTCACTTGGAAAATCTCATTTAGTATTTTTATAGAAACAACAGGATAATGTTAAGTCTCGCCTTTTATTCGTTTAATTATGAGAAGCTTTTTACGGGCTCGCTGGCGCAATGGTGCAAGTACTCCGTTTGCTGGCATCGGTCCCGGCTTCGATCCCAGGTAGGACAAATTTAGAAAATGTATCTTCTATTTTGAGTCTGGACTTGTGATCGAGATTAGATACCACCCTACCTGAAAATCGACGCCGTATGTCAGGTTTATGGCACAGGGCAATACCGTGCTGTTCTGCCTTTTCGAGGCTGTGTGAGAATTTCACAACATCTTAACTAATATATTTTATTAATATATACATACATATTAGAGTAATACTATAAGCTTATAATTATACCACAAAATTGCTTCTCACTAGATTAGCGCGCTCCCATCTTACACTGTATCACCACTTTCCACTAGATGTACTCACAATGAAGCGCTAACCTGTCAGCAATAAAAAAATAGTCCTGTGATCAAATCCCAGGTATATATTTTTTATGTATAAAAACAGGTAAGTAGCAGCCCATTAGCGTCCCACTTCTGGGCATAGGCCTCCTCATTCATATAAGAGAGGGTTTATAGAGTATAAACCCACCACGGTGCTCTACTGCGGGTTGGCAGGCATAGTACACAAGTGTGTTCTCTATCTCCTTTAAGTGACAGCAATCTGACACGGCTGGAGAGGGATCAGGCGCAGGAGTGACGGCTTAACGTGCTCTCCGAGGCACGGAGGTGGATTACAACGCCAAATTTTTCCCAGCTCCGGGGAAATATTGAGAAAATCTTAATATCGATTTCGAATTGAAATAGTCGAACATGCTAATCACTAGACCAACGAGGCAGTTAATTTTTTATGTATATTTTTACATAAAGGTATTTGCGTATAATCTATCTAATATATAAAATTCTTGTGTCAGTGTTAGAAGTTGAACTACTCCGAAACAGCTCGACCGATTTTCGTGAATCTTAGCGTGCATATCGACTAGGGTGGAGAACCGGATAACATCTATTTTTAATTCCCCTAAATCCATCCATAAAGGGTGATCCACCACAATATTTTTTTGCCAATTTTTTTTTGTATTTTTTTTTTCATGAATACACACAACCCTACATTTTCAGCCTTCTATCATCAATCCCTATTTTTAAATAGCGGTTATAGTGGAGCAAAATAACGGTTGCTGGGTCAGCTAGTATTATATATTGTTTTTTGGCTTTCTGTTAAGGAAAATTTCTTTATGCACGCTTGACTTGGGGAATAAGCTGGTGAATGCGTGACGATAACGAAAATTGTAATCGGGTGAGGCGAACAAAAGTTGGGAAAGGACATATAAGTTAGTAGAGATAAAAAGAGAGAGAGTTACGTTTTATATTTATTATCTGTATAGAATTAGGCATTTGTTTTATTCGATAATATTTACAGTTTTTCAAGATATTTATAAAAACATCATTAGTTTTACTTCAGTCGTGTGTTTTTTTTTTTTTTGCAGGCTGGTTTTTTTTTGGAGACAGATTTGTACTTCAGTATAATCTCACCTGTTGGTAAGTGATGATACAGTCTAACATAGTAGCGAAATAGTTTACCTCTTAATGGTTTCTACTTACTATCATACTGTCGTATACATGGACGCAAGTTTTTTGCTGGTAGAGTAGTAATTAGCCGTGTCAGACACCTCCCACTAGTTCAAACTTAGAAAAATTTGAAAATAAAATTTCCTACCTTTGCCCTGTCTGAATTTGAACACAGAACACTTGCTAACAAAGCCAGTACACCATTACGCCAGCGAGACCTTTAAATGTCAGATTATGTAGTAAATTTAGTATACTATTAACTGATTTTTTATTCACTGTTTCAGGTAAACTACAGTGCAAGCAATTTGAAAAATTATGGCAAGGTACTTGACAACGGAATACATATCGACGGCCCCTATGTATAAGGTGTCAAGCATAAAATCGTAATTTTATAAGTTAAATCATTTTCTACTAATGACAGGTTTGAAGCATCATGTTTTAATAGTTATGTAATTTAAAAAAAAAAACGATATACTATAATTTGAATGCCACTCGAGTGGCATTCAAATTACAAAAACGTCAAAAGGATTTGACTTTTTATACATATGAGCTGTCGAATTAGTTCTATTAAAATTAAAATTTGTATACACCTGGAGTTTAAAAAGAACGGTTGTACTATTAAACGAATAGCATAATGTAACGGTGCAAAAATATCAGCAATATAAACTTCGTAAATTATACAGTGGCACGTTTCCGAAACTATAGAGTATTAAATTGTAGGACATTTAGAATGAAATTTAAAAACACCTTGTGAATGTGACTACATTAAAAAAAATGAGGCATTTCCAACTTAGTAAAAACAATATACGTTTCATTCTTTCCAACGCAGAGACTAAAGGTAATTGAACATTATTAATCGAAAAGCATTGGAGATAATAAAAAAAAATTATATACATTATAAAAAAAACTGTACCCATGAAGTCCTTCTAAACCATGATTTTTTTGACTCTTAATATTTTGGAGGAATTATAAATAGAATATCACAAACTTTTTTTAAGCATTTACTTAGTTCACAAATATCAACGTTTGATTGTCAGCGTAGTAATTAACTACGTAAAATTATGCAAACACTAAAATTTCAGTGTGTATGCATAGAGTCAATTTCATCTAAATCTTCATTCAAGTGAAGAGGCATTCAAGCAAATTGAAGATTAACTATCAAAGCCGGTTTAATTCAACAGACTCAGATAATGTTGGATACTGCTATGATCTTATCTTATACTACCATTTCCCCGCGGTTTCACCTACGTAGATACCGATCTTGCGACAGTGGAAGGACATGTGAATAAAATGTTACACTACAAACAAAAAGAATATGGCTATCACCTACAACTAATACATTATATATTTTATTTAGATTCACTTTTTTATATTCGTTATATCTTTTGAATGGAACGTCTGATATTAATAATTTAAAAAGTATTTCACAGATATTGACACGGCTATTAATATAAATATCATTTAATAGGATAAGGATTAATATAGATATATAAATAACTAGCTGAACCCGAGACTTCGTCTGCGTGGAATGTTTTTTGGGTAGGGTTTTAATTAATTTAGGTAAATTGTTTTACAAATAAGAAACATACGAATAAATACTTCAATGAGCTATTTGCTGTGTATTACAAAGAGCTTAAAGTCCTTTTTCAGGCTCTACATTATGAGAGTACCAAATTTATATTTGTTAAATATTCATGGTGTGTAAGCGCGACAGAGTTACATATTAGTCTCTACGCCTTATGGTTCCAGAGATATCGTGATGTGTCATTAGTTAACACCCCCGCGAACCCCTTGCGGGTGGAATTTCGTAAAACCCGCTCTTAGCGGACCTCTACTCGGCAAAAGGAATATTCCTATCAAATTTTAATTCTCTACACCTTATGGATCCAGAGATATCGTGATGAGTCAATAGATACCTGGATATCTCGTATATATCTTTTATTAACTTTTAAGACGTAAAGAAGTAGTTATAGTGCCATAAATACAGTAGTTGGATATATGGTATCAAGGACTTTTTTGGAGATTATAATACGTTTTATAATATTGTAAAACATTTTCTTGTTCTATCATCAATAGTTTGAATTGAATTTTTCTTGTGACAATTTTTTTCAATATTTTACATATATTCATTTTTATGAGGGATCTCTATTTTTAATAATAAGAAAGTAATATATCCAATGTTACTCAGTGAAAATGCAGCTTTCTTATAGTGGATTGTTTTTTAATCGGTAATAAAACATTACAAACATGCATACAAAAACACAAATATTTTCTATTTGTAACAATAGTTTAGATTAATTACATACATACCTAGAAATTCCCGTTTGAATAGAAACATGAAAATCAAAATATTCTTTATTTAAGTAAGCTCAAACAGGACTTTTGAATCGTTACTAGTCTGTCCGTTAGTAAATAATCTAACATTAATCCGCTAAAGAGAAACCAACAAGAAACTCAGCGGTTACCCTTTTTTTAATATAGTTTTATATTATAATGTATATTATTTTGCTTCCGTGTAAAACTTGAATCACGTCCTAACATTTATATCGCTTAAATATCTTCAACATAATAATATGCCTTTTGTAATATACAAATGAATATATATTCAAATATCATTATAAAAGAGATGTAATAACTTATGGTTATTGTAATGATATTTCAGAACTTTAATCACTATAAACTCTGTGGGTAATACAAAATATATACGTAAATTAACAGATTATGATGCCTCATTGTTTGAAAAGACTTGAATATAGTGTCGCCTCATTAGGACTTCACGTTTCGTCTATACATAATTTAAACAACCAGTGATGTAGACAAAAAACGTCGATAAAGATTTCAAATGACAGAAAGCTATAATTTTACTTTTATATCCAAATTATTAACTCAAAAACCTCTATGGTATTATTGTTTAATAAAAGTTTAGTTAAACAAATTGATAGGATTTTAAATGGATGTCGACAGCTAACGCGGATTTTGCTATCACGGTCACATGTTTTTCATTTTCTTTTTTATAAGAATTTTTTGCTGGATTTATTTCGATTAAGAATATGCCTTCATCAAAATGTAAGATGGACTTAATTGTGACATATAACCAAAATAAAAATGAATTACAGTACTTTTCAAATAGAGAGCTCGTTAAGTATGATATATACTGCAAACTAGTACAAGTGACTTGTGCATTAAATAGATAGCACCGTACTTTAAGACCCACATTTTAGTTTAGGTAGACGAAGTAAGGTGAGTCAGCTAATATATGTATAAAAAATTTGTTGTTGGCCTCGCTACCTCAATGGTAAAAGTTTTCGCTTTGCAAAGGGTCCCGTAGAGAGAATTTAGAAAATAGTATTTTCTAATTCGTTTACGTCTGTTCTGGTTGGAGTTCGGCCGTGGCTAGTTACCACCCTACCAGCAAAGACTTACCGACAATCAGAGAGATTTGTATCCCGGTACGATGCTGTGTAGAAATCACAGCGCGTTGTCATTTTAGACTATCATCACTTACCATCAGGTGAGATCACAGCCAAGCGCTAAACTGTCAGCAATAAAAAATAAAAAAAACAGACTAAAACTATCTTCGAGTTATTTCTAAAGAAATTTGCTTGATGGTTTTCACTTTATAACGGACGGACGTAAAATACCACTTGTGTTTTTTATATATATTTATACTACCAGTTCCCGGCGGTGTCACCGGCGTAGTTCATGCTTCCGTAGAGATATGAATAAATTCGTTATTTACCGGATCGAATTGTCAATCTAAACAATTCTGGAATCCACCTGAAAATGTTCAAAATATTTCAACAAAATCGATCCAGTTGTTTTAGAGTACAGTAACAGTGCGTGTGTAACGCACATAACAATAAAATATAGTAAAATCGATAAGTAAACATCACTTAAGAGCAACCGCAGCTGTAGAACCTTAGCTATATTCATATATTTTTCTTAACAACCCCACGTACTAGGCTTTATGAACTCATATTTTCTTAACAGGAAAATAAGCCCAATGACCCATTTGTGGCTTTTGTTATAATGAGCGATAAATCTTTCCCTTTTATGACGAACAATTAGGTGAGAAATTATTGTTATATGAAAAATATTTACCCCCATTGTATAAGCCTTAATTAGTTACTTAATCTTTACTAACCGATTTTGCTTTAATATATTTCTTTTAATTTTTACAACGAAATTTTAAGAATACTCGCCATATTCTCAAATCTTATTTATCTAGATATGGCTTTATTTTATTGCTATTTCCGGCGGTTTGTTCTCGTAGAGACATGGATAAATCTGTTATTTATCGGATTTAAGTGTCAAGCAAAACAATTGATGTTTTAATCAACCTATACACACGTATAATTTAATGTAAGTATATAAATACAAAAGGTATAAAGTATTTATTTAGATATGTTTTTATAAACTAAGTTTTTCTTTCCATCATTTGCTTAAACTTTACCTTATTACTTTACTTTAACTTTATGTTTGATGTTCTTTTTTATTGTGTACCCATTATTGTTTTTTCAGTTTAGTTTAGTACAGACTGGCGGATAGACATCGTTACTCTCGCATTTATACCGGTATATTAGTAATAATAAAGACAGTGACGTAATAGTAGGGAATCGAAATGAAATATGAGTGCATAAGTATACATACATTACTCTTTATTGTATACCCAATACATAAAACATAAAAGAAATACACATTAAGGAGCACAATTGGCGGCCTTATCGTTAAAATAGCATTCTCTTCCAGACAATAAAAAACTGTTAAAAAAGATATATAAGTAAGAAAGCTGAAAAAGGTGTAGTTTAGTTCTGTAAGTAATCATACAAAAATAACATTCGTTATAAAGTATTTTACAATATTTTTAATTATCTTACTTGGAGGGGAAGTATCCATTACTATTTTTTTAAACATAAGTAGTTCTTTATTACCGGTAGTAATTTTATGTGATTAAACTAGCAAGTCATTAGCTAGACAATACAAAAGATGTGCAAGCATCGTTAGGATTCTCTAAGATACTTGAGTGGCAGGTGGGGTGGAACACGTGACAAATTACCGGGGAAACTTGAAGTACTGTTATTCGGTGCGGCATTTGTACAGTCATTAATTTTCTTCATATTTATCATATAAATAAATGACTATTTGTACAAGATAACGTTAATGAAATAATAAATAATTTTGAAGAGTTTTTCTAACAGGTTAGCATTTCAGGTGGTCTAATCTTAGATGGAAGCCCACTTAGCTGGTAAGAGGCAATTTTAAACCTCTTATGGTTTCACAGCACCGTATCGGAACACAAGTCTTTTGCTTGGCAATACGTCTTCGCTGGTAGGGTGATAATTAGCCACTGCTGAAGTTTCCCACCAAACCAGAAAATAAAATGCAATTTTTTCAAATTCATCATACCGGAGATCGAATTCGGGTCCTGTGGCAACATTGTCTTTCATGAAATTTTTGCGTTTTATTTAAAATATCAGGGAAAAATATAACAGGTTTTCTTTCAGTTTCCGAGTCGGGGGAATTCAAAACTCAAACCAAGGACCTTATGTGCTTAGCCGAAAAGGTTGGTTACTAGACCAATTAAAGTTGGAGCACTTTCACTTTCATAAACTAAAAATGGGGAAACCATCTGGTGCTCTAGTATGTAAAACGTATAACAAGAAACTAGATTAATCAATCAATTATAGTCAAGCTACATTAAATATCTCATATGGATCACGAAGGATTAATCATACATTGTCTCATGATCTAGGACCTATGTATTTTAATTTAAGTATTTTTCCAGACCGTAATTATTTTAAAACATTTTATGTGCGTTAATTGTCGTTTCATTAGAGTATTTAATTTCAGTTTTCTAATTCGTACTCTCCTTATCTATATATATAAAGAGATATCCAGGTATCTATTGACTTATCACGATATCTTTGGAACCATAAGGAGTAGAGACTTGAAATTTGGTAGGAATATTCCTTTTGCCGAGTAGAGATCAGCTAAGAACCGATTTTATGAAATTCCATCCGCAGTATAGGGGTTGCGGAGGTGTTAATAAATAAAATTCAAATTTTCACATTAAAAACTAAAAATTCAAATTTCACATATACAAACTTATATCTTTTAAGGTATTTAAAACTTGGTAAGAATTTTTTTCTGACATAACGTAACTATCAGAAGTAAATTTTAGGAAATTCCACCCTCAAATTGCAGTGCGGGTATGTGAAACAATTCGCTTAAGTTAATAAAAATGCTACCAAAAATACATTCCACGCAGACAAAGTCGCGAGTTCAGCTTATATATATCTTGCTCAAATTCAGTCGTTAAAAATTATTTTTTAGTCAAGCTTTCAAGTTTATATGCATATTCCTATTGTAATGGATGACACTGTGGGTGTTAATACAATTTATTCAATTGTTTATCCATCATTCAACATATATTTTCAGTTTAATTAATTATTCATTTTTGTAAAAATTGTGCAGCATGTGCAATCTTATGTAAAAGGCTTTAAGGTGTCTTTCTAATGTAAAAAATGACTTTAATTTCATTATATTAAGTATAAAATCTCGTTTCATATTTTTATTGTTACGACCACTTATCAATCATTGTATTTCATGTCGTTAAAATAGGAAATTAAAAGTTCTAAAACTATAAAATAATGCGGCACGTCTCAATAGTTTATTGAACTGTGGTTAAGTTTGCCGTTGGCTCTTTATCAAGTACTTGAGCCTGGTGCCAAGTTAAAGCTGATCACGTTCTTTCCTTTATCTTTTATAACTTCATATTTCTAAAGCAAGCAATGAGTAGACTATGTATGAGTATGTTAAAAAATTGATGTTTCACAGAAAGAAGTATTTGAAGATTTAGAAATGCTTTAAAAGGCCAACGGCCTACTTATAAACCTTAAAAAAATTCTCCGCGTCTATTATGAACTTCTTAAAATATTAAATAGAGAAAAATCCCTTTAAATCGTGAGATTGTTATACAGACGCGGTCGGTATTTTGGAAAGTAAATTTAATACATGAAATAGTATTTGAAAATTTGTTCGCCTGCTCTTCCTGAAAATAAAATTTGGACGTGAGAGCTAAATGCGTCAGCGAACATCTGGCATCTGGCATCTGGTGGATGCCAGATCTTCGCTAGCTTTTGGTGGCCAATCTGGTAAAACAGTGATTCCTACACTCCTGGATGGAGCTTTATACTCCACCTAACGTGCGTAATATTATTTTCCAGCGAAAAAAACGATCTTATGTGGAATTCACATTCAAAAGTAAAACCTTCAAAAGATAGTTGCAGGTTTTAGTAATGATTTAATTATAACTCCTACTAAGCCTTGGTAAACACGAGTGAAGCGAAGCTGAATACAAAGAGAACTAGACAGATAACAGATATGAACGTTATAAATCTTATGAATTTAGGTATCTGTCTCTTTTGACTGTTGCTTTTTCTTTTTACCGAGTTTCAAATCACATCGATGCTAAAGAAGTTTTCAAAAGTTCATCACTATTTTAAAAAAAGGCGTACATGAGCGGGTAAACAGAAAAATATTTTATTAACGATTAAAAAGCTTAACAAGAAGTATGTAATAGTGTGACATCAATAAACTTCAAATTGTAAATAGGTGATTTTAATATAAATATATATATATATATATCCATATTGTGGGCGTTGATGGGTAATGTTGGTGCAATCAAACACTTTATTAATTAACACAGATTATAATGTTCAGTCGCTTAATGCTCCGGATATAAATTTACACAAACTCATTAATAATACGGGTCGTCACCCGAGACCTGGGGAGACGCGCGCCGGATTGTCACTTATTGACTCTGCCCCACGGCGATAGACAGATGGCGCCAGTGTTCTATAGACTATAGAACTCCGACATATATTACATATATCCCGAAACTTAATCGGCAACTTTCAAACAATATATATAAGGAATATTTTATTAAGCTAGTCTTACCTAACAAATACAATTAATATATATACAAAAATTGTGTAGTGTCTGTTACAATATAAGTAATTAAAGTAATTTATACCTCATAAACATCTGTATACAAATTAGAGGTACCCGGCTGGACAAGTAACGGGCCGCATTAAACCAAAAGGTTTCGTTCATTAATTTTCACTTAAAACTAACCCTTTGGTGGATAATATGGTGACCACATTAATTTTGCAACCTTAATCGTCCCAAATAATTTAGTTCAACAATTTTAACCGCCTCGTTGACCAAATGGTACGAGTATACACTTCGCTAGGTTTAATTCTCGTGTGGGAAAAATTAGTCTTATTTTGGACTAGTGAGAGGCTTCGGCTGTAGCTAATTACTACTCTACCAGCAAAGGCGTGCCGCCAAGCAAATAATTAAAATGTGTGTAGTACCCATAACAGTTATATATGTGCAATAGCGCAATGTATTTAAAAAGTTTGTCCTTTTGTTTAATTTTTTGTCTGTATTCGGTGTACCATTTTTGTTGTGAAGTTTTATATTGTATTGTAGATTAATCATCCCTCACCAGCTCGACCTGCTCACACTTTAGATTTTATCATCAGTCACGATCCGATGAGATGTCAGTCAAGCGCTTAACAATCAGATAAAAAAATAGAATGGTCTCCAAAATAGTGGATATTTTTAAAACAAATCCTTTTTTTTATCATAATCGATCACAAATATTTTTTGTTCATAGTTTCGATATAAAAGACTCGTGGACAGAATACTAAAAATAAAATGAAAGTCTGCCAGTTAGCAATTTTAAAGAGAACCGTAATTAGCAATATGAAGAAGGTTGCGTATAATACCAAACATAAATATTTAGTGAAAAAGAGCAACCAAAACGTAATTGGTACCTCTTATTTTCTCATTAATTGTTCAGTAGCGTAATCGCCTTAAATTTCGCTCCTTACATGCTCCGATAACGATTCGACTCCGAATGTAACCATGACCATGTAAATTAATCGTAGCTTTGGATAAATACTCGCACAATACAAAATATAAGTTAAAGACACGATGAGATCAAGAATTTGACGGCCTCGCTGGCGCAGTGGTGCGAGTATTCGCTTTGCTAGCGGAGGTCCCGGGTTCGATCCCCGGTAGGTCGAATTTAGGAAATTGTATTTTCTAATTTGTCTGAGTCTGGACTGGTGGGAGGCTTCGGCCGTGGCTAGTTACCACCCTACCAGCAAAAACGTTACCGCCAAACAAAGAGATTTGTGTTCCTGTACGATGCTGTGTAGAAACCGTAAGGGGTATATCGCCTCTTAACAGATTAGCGTGCTTCCATCTAAGACTGTATCATCACTTACCATCAGGTGAGATCACAGTCAAGCGCTAATCTGTCAGCAATAAAATAAAAAAAAAAAAAAAAAAGTGCTGCATTCAAAAAATCCTACTCAAATCCGTAAAAATGAGGGTATCACAAAATATTTTATTTATTCTTAACTTGCCTGCGCTTGGCTGCAATCATGTTAAGCTCCTGATGTTAAGTGTTGATGTTTAGTAAATTCATTTTTAAAGAATATATCTTTTCTGTAATGAACGCCAAAGGGTATTCTTCAAATTAAATAGTTACATTTATACGACCCAAGTTATTTCTCAACGAACTAATGAATCGTCATATATAACAGCGTTTATTTCATTATAACGAACTTAAATAAGTTATTAAATGACAATATTTTATATGAAATATAATTTACTAATAAATTGGTATGACGGTTAAATATAGAATATAAAAAATAATTATTACTAGCTTTTCTCGGTGATTTTACCCGCATAGTAATGGTATGTAGAAATTCATTCTTATTGAGCATATACAGTGCGATAGGTGACACTTTGCTAAATTTCAAGTAAATAGTATTGACGAATTCGTGATGAGCGAGTGAGTAAATGAGTGAGTCGGTTTAGTAGACTAAAATCTTTTCGTGTTATTTTCTATCTAATGAAAACGTTGTTGGGACATCGATTTGATTAAAATCTATATATAATCCGTTGTAACACTATCTTAACTAATATAACTCATGTCATAAATCGCACCATTTTACTCTAATGTTACCAATAAATAATAAAAGGTCAGCTTAGTTACTTTTCTTGTAATATAAAAAAATGAACGGATCATTAAGTCGTTTATAGTCTGGGTCGTCCGCTTGGATAAGTACACACTTAAACGGAATACGTTTACGTTAAATTAGCGTTCAATTACTTAGTCTTTTTTTACGCTGCGAAATGCATTATGCACTCCGATCAGAGTAAAATCTTATCGGGAGTGTGGGACTCGCTGGAAAACCAGAATACCCACTAAAACGTAGCGATACCCTCCGCAACCTTCGTGGGGCACCAGAGGATCGGTAGACGCAATCTACCCTGGCACTCCGGAAGATTTCTCTGGGAAACTTAAGAAGAAGGAAGGAGTATTCCTTAGTCTAATTCGATACCCACAAAATAAAATATAATGCGCCTAAAGAAGTTTTAATTTCAAAATAATCAGAAATGAACTAAATCTGAAATCAACTTCTCTACAAGTGAAACAATACGAACGTTAAATGTTATTATTTCTCAGAAAACCTTGTCTTCAAACCTAAATGGAAAGCTATTCGTATCAATTCCTTCAATCGTTATAAAACTACGCTCTATTGGATTTCAGAGAATAACTTGGCTTAGGTAAAGTTCTCGCATAAACTTGAATGCACTTAATAGCAGATAAAGACAACGATAACTATGTTTAACATTTCGATACTTGAGTGCACTAGTATCGTTTGGCTAAGCGAACGTGCTATTCCAAATATTGGGCTAAGTGTACGTTGTAAGGAACAAGTGATAAGACTTAGACGAGTATCTCCCCACGGCTTCTGGTCATTACAACACACAAAGTAAAAGAATAATTCGCTTTGGAAATATTATAATATAATTTAAAAAGTAATTCTGCAAAAGGGTCATGTAATAAAAATAAACTACTTAACACGATTATGATACATTTTCAGTCAATGATATTTAGTTACGCCCCAGCGTCACTTTAAACCTTACTATGAGTATTTAGTACAAGGAAATATATAGGTTAACCTGGATTGTACGGTGTCTTTAACAATTTTTTTTTCTAATTTATGTATTGTGATCTGTGATTGTTCACCCATAAGAGCACATGTTAATCTATCTTTAAATAATCAATTTTTATGTTTCTTACTACAAAAAAGCGTCGTCTTTTATAAAAATATTAACCCGCGACTTCGTCTGTTTGGAAAGATTTTTGGGTAGCATTTTCATTAATTTATCTGTTCTTAGCCGACATCTACTCGGCACAAGAAATTTTCTTTCCAAATTTCAAGTCCTTACGCCTTATGGTTCCAGAGATATCGTGATTATAATTAAAAATCAAGGCCATAAGGTTACTTATAGGAGCGGTAGAGGGACAAAAAAAACTATATTCAAACAGATCCATAAATTTTATTAATTTTCAAGTCTGAGACAAAGAGATAATCAAAAAAACCATATCCGTTAATACGGGAGGACGCTTAAAATACAACTTGATGTATTTTTATAACTTAAACCACACATAAAAACGTTGTTCAAGCTATCGTAGTCAAGTATTTATTTAGTTTAACTACTAGACTATGCCTTGTTAGCGGGGAAAATGTTGACACACTTAAAGTTTCCTTACGTCTTATTTCAGCATTTCTCTACCATTGTTTTCCTTTTTACCTATCGAGTATTGTATATTTCGTATGAAACTTTTATTATAACTTTTTATTATCATGAGTTTTTATTATACAAATACTAATTTAATAAATAGCAAATGAGAAACTTTTGAATTAAATTGCGTACGCAGTATCATCTCTTAAAGTTTAATAAATTTGTAAATTGGTCACTAAAATATTACTAACAAAAAAGGTATTATTGGTGTTGTAATCAATAGGTTTTATTAAATATTTTCTGACAGTTACCATAAAATTTGCTTACCTAATATTTCTTATGCAACATCTACAATACTATGGAAATAAAAATATTATAATATGGTTTTATTCCTTCTTTATCACTATATGTTACCTTTTATAACATGATATAAATTTCCGGAGTGCATTTCAAGAAACTGCGGTGAACACAAACTATGCATAAAGCTAAAATATTCTTTCAATATTCTATCCAAAGATACGTTGAATATCGCACTAAGTGCATCTCGCTGTATGGACAAAGTTATGAGCGACTGGCGATTTTTTTAAATAATTTACTTGAATGTTGGATCATAGTTGGTTACAAATTTAGATACTCGCATCACATGTTTTGCAAGCAATGTATTACCATAAATTATACTTTAACTTGGCATAATTTAAAAATCAATATAGTGAATAATGTAGGACGTCATTTACATATATAGTTATTATATTAATTCCCAATAGTAAGTTCATACTTCCGAAAATAGTTTATTTTTGTTGAACTGTCCAAAATAACCAATATTTATAGATGTAATAAGAAAAACAGGTAATCATCCTAAAACTATAATAGTTTCGACAGAAACTGGCTATAAAATAGATTTATTTTTTATTGTCCACAGCAATTTTCAAGTTTTCAGCAATCGATAGAGTGATTCAAGAGGAAGGTTTATATGCAAAGAAGCCGAATAATTCAAAGAATTCTAATGTGACGTGATTACAAACATATTGTGCGCTTAAATCGCAAACGCTGCCTAAACCTTACGAGATAGATCAAATTCCCGATGGCATATAGTTGTAGTATTTCTAAAGGATAACCATTTTCATGGTTTGTATACTACAAAAAAATGTGTGTTGTTTACCAAGCCATTTTATACAATACAGTATTATTCTTTATCCTATCACAACATTACAAACGTTGTATATTACATATAAAAAAGTGCCCTTTACAGAATAAATAGCAATAAAATGGATATCTTAGAAGATATCAGAGATTTAAAAAGCGGAGGCACATTGGCTGGCAAGCTGTGCGTTCCGTTGGTTGATAGCGTTCAGTGGGTGCGGGATGTGGCAATGTAACATAAGAATCAAATAGATGTCGCAGTACTTTAAGAGTTAAGACCCACGTTTAAGAAATTAATATCAGATTAATATAACATACCCAATACAGACACGAGGGAAAACGCAATACCGGTTGCAAACAATACGCGCTAACAATGTATATGGCGAGCGAACTACGTGTTGTCAAGTTCCTCGCCTTATAATGAACTACCCTACATTGTCTATCAAAAATATTAAAACATTTCAAAATGGACCCTATATTCTTGCGACGAAATCTTTTGGATATACCGCTTCTATACAAAATAATTAACAGTTTATGTGATACATCTCTTCTTGCACACATTGAATTAAATTGTAAGATACCTACACGATCGACAACTAAATACGACATTTTTCCGCTACATCCAAGTCGCACAAATTTATCGCTTCACTCCTGTTTAAATCGTATTCGCCGCCAATATAACTCCTTAAATACTAAATTAGATATTTTCGATCCCAAAGTAACAAGGTTCCGTCGCCAAGTTCTTGTATTATTACGAAAATTACCATAGATTTTTCTCTCTCTCTTTCAACTGGTAAATTTGCATTGCATGTAACTGTTTTTCTTAGTTTATAATTAATTTAATTTATATTTTGTAATTACTGTATAAGCCTATTAGTGACGTTTATGTTATGTAATATTGTTCCTTGTTTACCTCCTTCTGTATCCATAAATTTGTACATATATGTTGGCTTATCTAATAAATAAAATAAAAAATAAAAATAAAAAAACGTATCTAAGACATACTTGCGCAATTTATATATAAATATATATAAAAGAGATATCCAGGATTGATCCATCACGATATCTCTGGAACCATGAGGCATATGGACTTGAAATTTTGGTAGAAATATTCCTTTTGCCAGTAGAGGTCAGCTAAGAACGGATTTTACGAAATTGATTGAAATTTGGTACAGCGACAATCTAGAGTCTGACAAAGGTCTAGAAGCTCTTTGCACAGCAAATACACACAGCAAATAACATTGAGGTATATATTTTTTTAAATTAGTAAAGCAATTTGCCTAAATAAATGAAAATGCTACCCATTCAAACCAATGAAAAACATGCAATGCAGACGAAGTCGCGGGTTCAGCTTGTATAAATATATAACAATTCCATTGAATGCAATCGACTATGATTATTTAATAATAATAGAATTTGTCCACAATATTTTTATATTTATAATTAGATGTAAGCTTAACACTATGGGGAAACCTCTATGGTTTTTTTATAGTAAGCAAAATTTTATAGAAGGTTAAGGCAAATTAATATCTACCGAAAAGTACGTGATACCAATCAAACTACTGTAGTTATGCCACTATAACTACTTAATCCATTCAAAGGATATAACGAATTTAAAAATCTCAATCCAAAGAAAATAATGTACTCCGAGTCGAACCCCAGAGTTTCAAATGCTGTGTACAGGGAAGTTCTGAGACAAATAAAGTATTACAAATTGTATATATCTCTTGTAATGTAATAGAAGAAAGTTTAGCATTATAAATTTTTGTTTTGTACTTTTAAATTGACCAATGTCGGATATTATACGTAAATAAAGTATTTATAGTATTATTATATGTTTCATTTATTTATATATATTCTAAGTGCATATTTATTGACTAATGTATCTATGTATTTATTGTATGTATTTTTATGTTTAAGTCTGTGTAATTATATGAAACATTATTATGTAGTTTGTAGATATCGCACCTATACCACTTATACATATATTAAATTCTCCCACTTTTAGAGTTCCTGGAAGAAATCTCTTTTAAGGGATAAGGTGCCCCTTGTGTACTAGTTATAATTTTTATTTCTACGTCAGTTTTGACGGTGCATAAATAAATAAATAAACGATGTTACAAATTAAAAATGTATTACATATATATTCGTTGTAAAGTAAAATCTTCATAATTATGAAAGTAATCAATTAAAAACTAAATGAAATAAAACTTTTATGTTTTGTTTAAAAATAAATCTATACGACGAGATCGGCATTGCTAGTCTACACTGATATTATAAAGAGGAAAGATTTTTATTTTTGTATGTATCGAATAAACTCAAAATGTACTGAACCGATTTATTAGATTTTAATAATTCTTTTTTCATTAGAAAGCTACATTATCACTGAGTAATATAGGCTATATTTAGTACTAGATTACTATACAAATCTTTAGAAATTCCTATTAAAACCAACTGAAAGCGTTAAAAAAATTAGCCATAAAATATCTTTCATCGCATACGCTGTGAAGAGTATTAATGATAGGACAAAAAAATGTTCGACAATATTATAGAATATATCAATATTTACGAAAAACTTCGCGACAACATATGTCGAACTATTGTAGTTACGTCACTATGACTACTTTTTTACATTTAACAAATTGATAGAAATGCAAATCAAAATCAGACCGTGTTAGCCATGCCATTTATAAATTTTTAATCCAAATAAATAATTTAATATTCAAGACTTAATACCTAATGATTACTTTTGAATGATTGAAATCGGATATTCCATTCCAAAGATATCATGAAATTAAAATAAAAATACACGCAACGCATCGAGTAACTAACTCGACGAGAGAGGGACAGTGCGGGAGAAGGGGGTGCACAATTATGAACTAGGTAGCCGGTCGGCTTCTTACGCAGTGGACGCAAGCGACATTGAACATTTCGAGTCTTTTTAACATACTTTTATGCTTCACTTAAAAAGTTCTTTTCTGAGCTTAGTTTCAGTATTAGGAATCACACTTTTTCATAATACTTGTCAATTCATGGTCGTTTTAATTATCATGCTTATAACTTAAGTATCTGTACCTATTTATCTCTACCCGTGCGAAGCCGGGACGGGCCGCTAGTAAAAAATAAAAAGATATATAAAGTGTACGTAGACGCAGATGCGTGGATCATCTAGTATTATATGATAAAACTATAAAATATGTTGTTTGTATCTAATTAAAATATCTATTAAATAAAGAAGACACTATCTCACCACTAGAATTGTCACCGCATTAACCCGATCGTGCGCCATTTTTTGTCGTCCTCGTCCCAACCCTTGCGTCATATGTTTAATAAATTTACAAAAAAAAAGGTTTAGCGCCGCTGACCATGAATTACGACTAGGGGTCAACAATGCTTGGTCCGAGTAATATATTTTTAATTTATTATACATTTTTCCGCTACATGAAACGAAATTAATTCTTTCTATTAATATTTCTCCTTTCCGTTCTAACGTAAATTTATGATGGTTTTTAGAAATTTTAATTACATCGTAAAAAAAAATAATCTCATTAAACATCATAATTGTTTTCGAAGCGTTGAACCGCGTAAGCTTCGATTAAATATCAAATGAACGGAAAATTACTGTGATTATATCCCAGAATATTAATAATTCTTACATATACTATGATATAAAAGTGATTACTTTTGTTGTGCAATAAACTCACGCTATCCTATAGATCGTGGAAAATTTGTTTGATGTCCAATCAAGGAGTGTTAACGGTTCGGTTGATTGAGTCTAGGATACTTTTATAAAAGGATTCGACTTTGATTACCCTTTTGTGAAAGGAATAATTGTTTATTTATTAGCCATTAAGGGCGCAAATGCATAAACAACAGTCTCAAAATTTTAATACAAAAATATTGTTTAATCGACCAGTTTTTCTGAAAAGTGAAGTTAATTAATATAAATACATAAACACAGCAAAATGTCGCTGGTGTTCTATAATATAGTACTAATATTATAAATACCAAAATAACTTATTCTGATAGGCTTTCACGCCTAAACCACTGAACCGATTTTAATAAACACAGATAGACTTTTGTAAACGACTTAAACTACATCTTATTGTAAAAAAGTGCAAACAGTTAAAATTTATATTAAAGTGTGTCACTGTCTGGAATAAAACCGTTAAATATTACATAAATAAAACACAAATTATTTTTAACTACATTTCTTCTTTTCTTCTTCTTCCTTCTTTCCCATATCTTCTTTTTGATACAGTGAGTTGCTTTATTAAAAGGAAAAATGCGAAAATGCTTTTAGACAACTATAAATTCAGTCACTCACTCATACCAAGATCTTCTAAACTACTTCCGATAAGTACGTATATCCATTTATTCTTACGGGATCAGGAACAACGCGGTTGACAGTAAGGAAAACAGCTAGTCCGGAATATAAAAACGGATATTTGTTTGGAAGAAGAATATAGCTACCTAACATGAGTAATTTGGGCTAAAACAAAAAGTTTGTGTTAACGCGAAAAGTTTATGAAATCCCTTAAAACAAAACTCTCGACATGTTTAGGTATTTGCTGCGTAAACTCCTAAACTTTTACACATTAGAAAATTCACAACGAGAGTGCGAAATTACCCGTGGGTAGTGTATGAAAATTTAATTACTTATTATTTATCTTTGTCACAGATTCTATTACTCAGAACATATTGTTCAATATAGCTATTATAAAACGTGTATTTTGGTTTGATACACTAGAGGAAAAAAAAACTTTCACCAAATGCTTATAACAATTTGGCACAGTTTATTGTAAAAATTAGTTAAACTTGTATTGTTAAAATTAGTTTTCTAGGCCCGTAGACAACGTAACCTTCGAAAATTGCTAACGCTCAAAAATATATTGAAATGATGTCTCATTTTTCGATAAGATTCAATATTAAACATCATTTCCATAATTCTCTTAAGCGTTAGCAATTTTCGAAAGTTACATTGTTTAAGGGCCCTGGGCCCATAGACAAGTCACATTCGAAGATTGCTAACGCTTAAAAAATGTATGGGAATGACGTTTCATTTGTCGATAAGTTTCGGTATGAAACGTCATTCCCGTACATTTTTTAAGCCTTAGCAATTTTCGAGTGTGACTTGTCTACGGGCCCTGTTCGCGTATAGACCATATTTGCAATTTCCAAGTAATTTTTTAAATTAGTCCATTCATTCCCTAACTCAGTACGTTTAACAAAACATAGACTTCTTACTTTTTACCGTATACCATATTATTAACCTTTATAAAGAAATAACAAAAATCTTTACCGCTTCTGCTTTAGAGGCCATCTAAGTATATACTAAAATAATCCAAAAAGTTGATTATTACCAAAATGAAATTATAAAAAAAAATATTCACGCTTTCACGAAAAAAGTGATTTCAAATCATATAACTTAAGAAATAACAGTGAAATTGTTATAAATTCCAGTAGGCTGCATAAGCTAAATGTTTATAAAGTATCTTTATAATATATAATGAATAAATTATAAATATATATTGTATTGTAACAACGATGATGAGAAAAAAATGGGCACCCAACTGAGTTTGCTGTCGCATCTTCTCTGAAGAGGGTGCAAAGGAACCCTTGAACCTTTAGATGCTAAGCCGTTCTTTACTATCATCATCAGTCAAAAAAACTATATTTGATGATTTAAAAGCTCGCAAAACGCCCGGGCGCGACGCGGCACGCTTTATTTTATCAATTCGTTGACCCATGCGTCCGAAGATCAGCTGTTGTTGATTTTGTGTTTCTGATTATTTTTTAGTAAAGTAATGTATTTTTTATAAAACTATCCGTTCATTTAGTTGCACTAATATGATAAGACTAAGTAGTTCTACTAAAACTTTTTAAAAATTTGATTATTGCTGATTAAAAACCACGATGGATATATACACCATAATTCCATTGTGGTATGTACACGTAAATACATTTTATGTAATTAAACCACGAATAATCTAGGTTAAAACATTAATATATTGATATCCCCATATTTTCAGGGGATCACGAAACTACTCGGAAGATATTGGGGTACAGTTAGTATATAATACAGAAAAAATAATATATATATTCCTCCATACTTACTCTGAACGTAATTTAAACGGAACTAAGGTGGGATTAGGCAGTTAATTGCCGAGCGTGCTTCAGTCATCAGTCACTGGTATCACAGTAATTTCACATGCGGTAAATTGAATAGATTACCTGCACTGAAATATTTTGAATATTAAATTTGGAGAAAATACACAAATAGAGAAAGCTTTTAATCAAATTAGTTGCGGACCTAGTTTAAGCGGAAAGGAAATGTTATTACTACACCTATTGCAGCAATTTTTTTACTCGAATTTCTTTGAAATTGTGGAATATACTATTTGAAGAAATCCGGAATTCCAAATCGTCCAATATTTAAATATCGTCTAAAACTTATTATTTGTGAAGTGTTTAGTTTTTTATTATATTTGTATATATATATTCTTTCATATATTTATATTAAATTATGTTTAACACCAAAAAGTTTATTGCGCTTTCGTAGATTTAGAAAAGGCCTATGATCGAGTGATAGGACCTTCTACAGCGTTGTTATGGGTGATTTCAACGCAAAACTCGGCGAACGAAGCGGGGCAGAGTTGAGAGTGGGGCAATTTGGCTATGGGCAACGGAAGCAGAGGGAACAGATGCTAGCTGATTTCATGGAAAGGGAGGGACTCTATATGATGAACTCCTTTTTCAAGAAACAGCCGCTCCGAAAATGGACCTGGTTGAGTCCCGACGGTACCACGAGAAACGAGATTGACTTCATCATGTCTACGAAACGGAACATATTCAATGATGTCTCTGTGATCAATAAAGTGAAAACTGGGAGCGATCACCGCATGGTAAGAGGCACATTGAATATTAACGTACACCGAGAGCGGTACAGACTGGTGAAGTCTACGCTCCGACCCACTCGCGCGCATATCCAAAACCCCGAGAGCTTTCAACTGGAGCTGCAAAACCGCTTCGCCTGCCTCGAGGATTGCGAATCCGTGGACGAGCTAAACGATAGGCTAGTGGAAACTGTCCATACGGTTGGGATGAAATTCTATAAACCCCGTAGAAAGAAAACCAAGAGATTCTCAGACCATACTCTTAATCTCATGGAACAGAGACATGCAATGAGCTTGCAGTCTGCAGCAGACGCGTCCGCATATCGGCAGATCAATAAGCAGATCTCTAAATCGCAAAAGCGTGATGTGCGTCACTTTAATGCCGAGCGTATACGAGATACCATCGAACGCAACAAAGGCACTAAAGTGTTCGCAAAAGATCTGTCTATCGGTCAGAGCCAGTTGACGCGGCTGAAGACTCATAACGGCGAACTCATTGCATCTGGACCTGAGATTCGGAGGGAGGTTGAGAGTTTCTATGGACAGTTGTACACATCGACTTGCAAGCCTATTGATAGTTTGGCTAAAGATCCCCGTGCCAAACTGACCCGGCATTATACCGAAGATATCCCGGACGTCAGCTTGTACGAGATTAGTATGGCTCTCAAACAGATGAAGAACGGCAAGGCACCGGGTGATGACGGAATCACAGCGGAACTCCTGAAGGCGGGTGGAAAACCCATTCTTAAAGTCCTTCAGCGAATGTTCAATTCCGTCATTCTGGAAGGCACGGTGCC
>JACTOM010000330.1:2714168-2750775 GCA_015832385.1 Elymnias hypermnestra
TAAACCGCCGAATCCAGCTCGGTTGGGCAGCGTTCGGGAAACTACGCCAGATATTTTCGTCCGATATCCCTCAGTGCCTGAAGACCTAAGTCTTCGAACAGTGCGTATTGCCAGTGATGACCTACGGCTCCGAAACGTGGTCGCTGACTATGGGCTTTATTCGAAAGCTCAGAGTCTCTCAGCGTGCGATGGAGAGGGCTATGTTCGGAGTTTCTCTACGCGATCAAATCAGAAATGAGGAGATCCGTAGCAGAACCAAAGTCACCGACATAGCCCTACGAATCACGAACCTGAAGTGGCAATGGACGGGGCACATAGTCCGACGGACCGATGGACGTTGGGGGCCGAAGTTGCTGGAGTGGCGATCCCGCACCGGTCGGCGTAGTGTAGGGAGACCCCCCACAAGATGGACCCACGACATAAAGAGGGTCGCCGGTAGCCGCTGGAGCCAGGCGGCACAAGACCGGGCCTTGTGGACGTCCATCGGTTGAAGCGACGACGACGACGAACTACAAAATCAATCATACTTCTAGCATTCCCTTCTTCCCTTGTATAGACATGAATCTCCCTTGCTTAAACATAGCGTTTGCCACAAAAAGACTATGTTCCACACATATCCCAAGCAAACTTCTTCCATTTTCATTCACCCGTTCGTCACCAAACATACCAAGAGTCCTTTCATATCCATGACGTTTCACACCGACCCATCCATTAAAATCTTCTAACATAATTATTCGCTCATTTGGTTCACATTCACTCAACGTATCACTCAGTCTTTCCCAAAACTCATCCAATTCTTTTTGGGCTTTATTGGACTTTCTCGTGCCCAGATCCGTCGGAGCATAAGCACCCAAGACAAAGATCCGAGTAAGTCAAACTTTTAGCCTGATCCAGATGAGTTGTAGCTACGAGGATAATAATAAGAAAGAATATTATTACCAGAGGTAACATTCACGTAGTTACTGAAGTTGTGGAAATATGGGAAAATGCGACGATTATCGGTACGAGTCAACTTCGATCGAACAACAAAATAGCTCCAAGGCATTTAGATACAGAAAAATTATATACATAAAGATAAATTTTATCAAGACGTCTTTGAAAACGTTCCCATGTCTGGACGCGTAAGAATAAAATATCGCATTGTTTCGAGTACACTCAACTGTCAAGAAATACGCAACGCTATAGTATGAAGTACAATAAAATGAGTTGTAAGAAATGTGTCGCGAGTTTTTATTCTTTTAAACGGGTCATGGAAAACAAAGAACCAAGTGTTGAGTGGTACGCGACCATATCTCTGTCTTTTGTTAAAGAATAAACTTAAGAGAAGCACCTTCACCATTAATATAGACATCTCTTAATTTTTTTACTAAACTCATTAAACAAGTAAAATTGAAATTAAAACATGATATACTGCTCATTCTAACATTGAATTTTAAAACGTGTAATTTGTCTGTAATAGGTAGGAAATAAATATAAATAAAACGATTACTATGAAAAATGCCACGAGCGTATATTGGTTTTCACAAAGGGTCAAAAAGCGAACAAAACAATCGAAGACTTTTGATATAAGAAAAACTTATTAGAAATATAAATGCGTTATTATATGCCAACACTCCCCAGTAGCAGCCCATTAAGGTTCCATTCCTGGGCACAGGTTTCCTCACTCATATGAGACAGGGTTTTTAGAGCATAGACCCACCACGCTGTTCTACAGCGGATTGGCAGGCATACACAAGTGCACTCTCTATTCCTTCACTCCCATAGTCCAATGTGACGGGGATCCGACACGATCGGAGAGGGATCAGGCGCAGAACGTGCCCTCTAAGCCACGGGGGTGGAGCACACCGCCAACATCCAAATTTCGGGCAAATATTGAGAAAATCTTAATAGAAAACTCAATAACGATTTTGAGTTGGCTCGACCCGGGACTCGAACCCAGGACCTCATGCCATTAGCCGAACATGCAAACCAATAGACCAATGAGACAGTTTGATTTTTCTGAAATATGGGTATAACAATAAACACCTCCTAAACGTATTACGATACGTTACGTGTTCCTATTTTGTTCAAAAAAATTGTACGAGTATGTTTCAGGTGGATTTATAACATAAAACAAAGCCTACAACACCACAGAGGTATTTTAAAAATTTAATTCTCCGTATTTTTTGATGAAGTTGACACGCTTCTTACTTCTTAAATATACTGAGCATAACATGTATTGATAACATCTATGCTAGATCACGCACACAAGACGTGTACACGGCAGCGCTCGGAACTACACTAGCGGACCACTGCGCTATAGCATTCGCTTGCACCGGCCCGAGCCTTATACTCGTACAGAATGTTCCAAAGTTTAAAGTTATAATAGACAATAAAAATCTTTATACTAATCTTCATAAAATAAAATGGCAACTAACCGATAAAATTATATGTCCTTCTAAGATATATAAAATAATAATTAAAAATATACACTACTGCTACAAAAAATCTGAACATAAAATTAATAAATCAAACAAAATTAAACGCTCTGATACATTAAATATGAACAATAAAATAAAAAAGCATCCTCACACAGAGATAATCTATTCGTGGAATGGCTAAGAGATCCCAGTAACAGGATATTAAAAGAACAATATAACAAATTGCGTAATTACACTAATAAAATAATACAAAAAAATAAGAATTAATAAGCAAAATAAGAAGCCAGATTAAGACAAAAATTAATAATAGCAAAAATAATTCTAAAATGTTATGGCAACTACTCAATGAAATTACAGGAAGAATAAAGAAATCTGTAGATGATATAATATTAAGTGCATTACAAAATAATATAAACAATTTTAAAGATATCGCTCAAAATTTTGCAATTATATTTAAATAAAATATTAATAACATTATACCGAATTGCAAAACTAAACTATTAGATAGTTGTCTGTATATGTCACCAGCAATGATCTCCATGCGCTTCCAAAAAGCCGCTACTGGCGCTGTATCTAAAATAATTAAATCCTTAAACAATAATAAAGCACCAGGTGTGGACAATGTTTGTCACAGAGAGCTAAAAGCCATAGATTATGAGATATCGCCGGTTATAAAAATCTAACAAACACATCCATAAAAACAGGTGAATATCCAGTTGAATTAAAAACAGGTATTGTGAGGCCAATTTATAAAACAGGAAATATAAAAGAATATGAAAATTACCGCCTTATAACTCTACTCCCCGTAATAGACAAAATTGTTGAAAAGTATATTGCCAATCAGATTTACACATTCTATGACACTTTTAATATAATTAACAAATCACAATATGGCTTCCTAGCCAGAAAAAGTACAACTTAACTACTTTCTGCCTTTACCGATATCATCCTTAAACATTTAAATGTAAAAAAAAACATGTACTAATAGTTTTCATTGACTACAACAAGGCCTTTGATACACTGAGACACAATGTTCCATTAGATAAACTAGATGATTGTGGCATAAGAGGTCCATTAAAAAACAGGTGTCAAAACTATTTGAAAGACCGATCGTACAAAGTCAAGGTCGATGGCGAATATAGCGACACAGTACAGGTATTAGAAGGAACAGCGCAAGGATCAATCTTGGGTCCACTGTACTACATTACCTACGTAAATGACGTAATAAACCTTATAAAAAATACGGAGATATATCAATTTGCCGACGACACATGCCTTATAGCAGCGGACAAAGATATAAAAAAAGCTCTTATTAAGTTACAAAAGGATTTTACTGCTTTATCCAAGTGGTCGTATGACATGGGTCTAGTGCTGAACGCAAACAAAACTAATGTACATTAGTTCAAGCCAAAATAGAAGCACTGTATCCCCTATGCTGCACATAACCATTTGTGTCTCCATGCAAATTTACACGCATGTAAATGTAGTCCTCACCTGCCTCATTGGTCTAGTGGTTAGCATATTCGACTACAGCCATAAGATCCTGGGTTCGCTACCCGGGACTGGCCAATTCGATATAGATATTGAGTTTTCTATTAAGATTCTCTTAATATTTGCCCGAAGTTGGGAAGTTGGCGGTATGATCCACACCCGTGCCTCGAAGAGCACGATAAGCCGTCGGTCCTGCGCCTGATCTCTCTCCGGTCTTGTCGGATTGCCGTCACGTCGGACTATAAGAGTGAAGGAATAGAGAATACACTTGCGTACTATGTCTGCCAATCCGCAGTGGAGCAGCGTGGTGGGTCTACGCTCTGAACACCCTCTCTCGTATGAGTGAGGAGGCCTGTGCCCAGCAGTGGGACGTTAATGGGCTGCTACTTACTACTTACTTAAATGTAGTCCAGTTGAACTAGTAAAAACTCACAAATATCTCGGTCTCTTGACTGATGATCGCTTAAAATGGACTGCTCACATAGATTATGTGTGTGACAAACTTAGAGCATTATTGGCAAAATTTACCTTAATACATAACAAGATGCCTTATTCAATAAGTCTTATGCTTTATAAATCGCTTGCAGAAATAACTATATTGTATGGTCTTAGTAGCTATGGCAGAACCTACAAATCACATTTAGTTCATATCTATCGATTGCAGATACGTTTACTCAAATCCATAATACCATAAAACATCAAAAATAAAATTTACAATGGGAGAAAAGTTGATCACCAAAGTCTTTTTTCTTATTGTAAAATTACGCCCACGCAGGATAGGTTAAAATATATAATACTAATAGAAAACTTTTTTAAAAACGAAATATAAAGACAGTTTCAGTACCCAATATTAACACGCAGTATCACTAACGCAAAACTCATCGTGCCACATACCAATAACTGATATGGACGATAGACCCTCGAATATATTGTACCTACCTTAATAAATAACCTACCGCTTAACTTAAAACACGAAATTACTGAAAAAAATATAAGAGGGAAGCTAAAAAAATTCCTATTGACTAAAAAATAAAATATAAAATTTTGGAACATCTGTATATGGTTTAGCAATACGGTGCTAAACCGTTTGACCCATCAGTCACTTGTTATGTTAAGATACCAACAATAACTTCGAGCGCTGAACGATTTCCTGGGATACAAACCCGCAAAGGTTTTCGTGACACCGTTAACGTAACTATAATTGTTGTAAATAATGTATTTTCTTTTTAAAATAAAAATAAAAAAAAATAACTAGCTGGACCCGCGACTTCGTCTGCGTGGAATGTTTTTTTAAGATAGCATTTTCAATAATATAGGCAAATTGTTTTACCAATAAGAAACCTACGGATAACACCTCCGCAACCCCACTTGCGGGTGGAGTTTTGTTAAATCCATTCTTAGCTGACCTCTACTCGGCAAAAGGAATATTCCTATCAAATTTAAAGTCTCTATACCCTATGGTTCTCGTAATGGATTCTTATCATGTGATGTTTGTTATTCACTTACTGCTTATTGGAGCTCCGCTTCAACGCAAATTTTAAGGTGACCATATATGTAATTTGATCTGGGACATATCTTTAAATAAAACTAAACCGCTATTAAAATGATATGTACCAGGAAGTAAAAGTTATAACAGAACTAAACGAGTGAAATTTGAGCCTTTCCAAAAAGATATATTTAGAAATGATCTAGTGTGTTTTGAATAATTCAATGTAGCATGTATTTATGCATACTATAATGTATTATAATTGTTTAGTTGAAATTATGCCCTGCTGAATTTTTAAAGAAATATCCTAGCTAGCTAGTCTGAGATGCTAGCCATCCGACCTGATTTCCTTCAAAAGCATATATACACCACATCGTACTTTTATGAATGTACTTAACAATAAATTTACTGGTTGAAAAGATATTTTAATTGAACCATCTCTCTATAATTACAATAACAAGTATTTCAAGTCAATCAGGCAATGTAAAAAACTCATTTTATTTTTGTTGCAAACATGTTAGGCCATTAACGTCCACTGCTGGGCACAGGCCTCCTCTACTCATATGAGTGTTTTCAGAGCATAAACCTACCACGCTGCTCCACTGTAAATTGGCAGGCATGGTACACACATGTGACGGGAATCCGACACGACCGGAGTGAGATCAGGCGTAGGAGCGATGGTTTAACATGCACTCTAGGGCATAGGGAGGTGGAACACACCGCCAACTTCCCAACTTCGGGCACGAGTCCAGGACCAAATGCTAACCAGTAGACCAATGAGGCATTCACCTGATGGTAAATGATAAAACCGCCGAATCCAACTCGGTTGGGCAGCGTTCGGGAAACTACGCCAGATATTTTCGTCCGATACTCCTCAGTGCTTGAAGACAAAGCTCTTCGAACAGTGCGTGTTGCCAGTGATGACCTACGGCTCCGAAACGTGGTCGCTGACTATGGGCCTCATACGAAAGCTCAGAGTCGCTCAGCGTGCGATGGAGAGGGCTATGCTCGGAATTTCTCTACGTGATCAAATCAGAAATGAGGAGATCCGTAGCAGAACCAAAGTCATCGACATAGCCCTACGAATCGCGAACCTGAAGTGGCAATGGGCGGGGCACATAGTCCGACGGACCGATGGACGTTGGGGCCCGAAGGTGCTGGAGTGGAGACCCCGCACCGGACGGCGCAGTGTAGGGAGGCCCCCCACAAGGTGGACCGACGACATAAAGAGGGTCGCCGGTAGCCGCTGGAGCCAGGCGACGCAAGATCGGGCCTTGTGGACATCATTACGTGAGACCTATGTCCAGCAGTGGACGTCCATCGGTTGAAGCGACGGCGACGAAATGATAAAATAGTTTTAGATGGAAGTATGATAGTTTGGTAATAGGCAATTTTCCTCTCATAGTTACTACACTATGGTTAGTGATTCTTTTTCGCATACATATGTAAGTTCAAAATACAATAAGCTTCTTTAATAGGACCGTCCCATGTAATACGATAGATGAGTCATCGCAGCCTCCACTTCACGCCTTCGTCGGTGTGAATGTCAGCAAGTGAAGCATCAGCGGAAATTATTTGTTCAGTGGCATGAGTAGTTTGTATTGCAATGTAAGCCGTCACGTTCCGCTTAGCTTATATCAGAAGCATGATACGGCTTATGCTCGAGTTAATATTATTTAAGCGGAAGTGATTTGCATAAATTTAACATTGCCAACTATAAAGATTATTCTGGGAAGCTTTGTGCATTTCAAATCACTTCCTACTTTATCTCTCTCGATTCAATCAATATTTTCGGTTAAATATGGCGTGCAGAGTCAAATACTATGTAAAACAAGTAATATAAAAAGGAATTAAATCGCTTCCATCGCCATTATCACACAAACTCTCGTCTCTTCAACTCGTTATATAGATAGCTTTGAAACCTTCCCTACATATATAAAACTGTGAAAGAGGGGTTACTCACACATGTTAGGTTTATATTATTATTGGGGACTTGGATTATTTCAGACAATCAACTATTATTGAAATATTAGATGGTATATTGAGCGATCCAGCAGCCCAGTCCCTCATATAGGTGAACAAGTGGATCGACAACAGCAAGACCCGCTGCTTCGGATATCAACTGTGCGACGAAAGCGTTGGTGTCATTTTTAGTGATGCAACTAAGCTCATCATGCTGGCAAATGAAGTAAATGTGCACTATATCGACTATAAAGGCCTGGAGAGGTATATGACCGCGACCGAATACCCCAAGAAGCTGACGACGAAAATGATAATTCTCTTAAACTTAAAAAAAATATATGACACAGCATCTCTGGAAGACATGGCAGATTTAGCTGACAGAGTTAACGATCTCGCTTCATCGACGCTAAAAGTTGCAGCTGTAAGCGACACTTCACCTGGCTCAGTTATTACTAATCTAGTAAGAGAAGTAGCTGAACTCCGGAAGCAACTTCAAAAGTTGACACAGTTTCTGGTCGATACTGGAAGCAACCTCTGTGTCTTTCCGAAGTCATCCATATATGATCGTCGTGCGTGAACCAACTATACCCTGTGTGCGTATACCACCTACGGTTATGTAAATTTAAACTGAGATTTCTGCTTACGTCGAAATTTTTCATGGCGGTTTGTTGTTGCCGATGTGACCAAACTTATTATAGGTGTAGATTTTTATAATCTAATTGTAGATTTCCGAAATAAAAATTTAATTACTACAAGTGATAAGCTAGCTAAATGTAATAATGTATCTTCTGTAAAAGTAGTGACTGGCGACACACCGTACCACAAAATTCTAGCTGAGTTTCCGGAAATTACTCGACCAGCTGGTAAGCATCACACTATAACACACAACACAGTTCATCACATTCGCACTACACCAGGTCCCCCGGTTGCCTCATCTCCCCGACGGTTAGCTCCCGATAAAGGCAAGGCCCTCCGAGAGCCCTTGGTCTTCGCCGTTTCACCTGGCACCAAAGAAGAATAAGGAATGCTCTGTTTGTAGGACATTAGTTCCACAGCTTCCGGCTCCATGGCTGCAGGTGATTCAGGCGAAGGCACTAAAGTGTTTTCGGCTCATCAGAGCTGGTCATTCCCAGGTGCTGTGGTCAGGCAGGAGGGTGGCAATGCAGTGGGCATGATGCCAGATGTAAAATAACTCGTATTCCAGGAGCTGGTCGATGGTGGGCCGCTTCGATCAGATTGCAGTTGCAAATCAATCATAGATGCTGCAGATTTTCTTATTGATGGCGGTATTCTATATTGACAATTCTTGACCCTTCTAAAGGTGACACCGAGGGAGGCAGTCTCGAAGGGTGGTCTCCCTACCAGCAGAGTGTACATGATGCAGCACAAACTCCATATATCAACCTTGAAGGAGTGTTCAGATTTCTCCAATATTTCTGGTGCGACGTAGTTCGGGGTTCCGCAGAATGTTCTGCAGGTCTCTCCATAGACTTCAATTTTAGCCGCAATTCCAAAATCTTGACATGGAGATTGTCATCCAAAAATAGATTGGTTAGTTTGAGATCCCTATGGATGAAATGCTGGCTATGCAGATACTACACTCCGAATAGTATTTGATGCATGTAGAATTTAGTTTCGGGTTCCGTTGGTACATCTCCAGCATTAACTTCTTCGTGCACAATTAAAGTATAATATTGAAATTCTGGGAGTCATCCAAGACATTATGTAAACTAACGACATGTTTATGAAATAGAGACTGATGTATGGCAACTTCATTATCCAATTTGTTAGTTTGGCCTAATTGTGCATTTTCTTAGAAAGTATTTTAGCAGCATATTTTTTTGTGGCTACATCATCATGTTCACATCACTTGTGCCGGGACACGCTGTCTGTCCACGTGGATCTTTAATTTCCTTATCCATGATCAATATACGGGGTCACCAGTATAGATGTGATCGGATAGTTCTTAGGTAAGTAATGAAATAGTCAACTTACATTAAAAGAAATATATTATATCCACAAACATACAATTGATAGTCAGAAGGCACAAATAGGAAGAAAGATAGGCAAGCACTATATACATAAGCTATAACACTATAAATATAAAAGCTAGGGAAACTTAACACGTGTATATAGAACATAAACAATAACTAAGATCGGAATATTGCAAAGGAATTTAAGCAAGAGAGACACGTGCGCTCCGCGTCAGAGATAGGCAATGACTGGCGACGCGGTGTGCGCGAGCGCTGCTGGTCGTACCTCGCTGTTTATCCCGTTATGTCCCGTTTCAACGCGCTGTGGCGTGGCCGAGAGTTTTGTTGTCGATAAAATATTATCGACAAACCGATAAACATTAGGTGTATATAAGTACATAAATATCACATGTTTTAATATAAATATGGGATAGTGTGGGTTATAAATATAAATACTTAAAAATACTGTATAGACGCCTACACTGTCAACTTTATGGAGGTATCTGTGTAATGTTTAATAAGAATGGTGTACTGACTTATTTTTAAATAGTTGCACCAATTAGCGCGAACTTGAAGGCAGTTAGAGAGTTAGTCATTGACGAATATTGGAAGAAAATGCAGTTCTTGGAATTTGTTTTTTAGATTATTTCTTGGCCATCCCGTTACGCAATCATATCAAGACCGGGAAAAACTATTAGAATATTAGTATTAAAGTAACTACATACAACTATTTATAAAACACACACGTAGTTCTACACCCTTACCTACATCTCTTTCAGTCAATTACACACACGCACGCATGCACGCACGCACGCACGGACGCACGCACGCACTCACACACTCACACAGACACACACAGAGAGAGAGAGAGAGACAAACATGCACACACACGCACGCATGCACCAACTCATTTCTATCCTCTTCCGTTTCCTTCTTAAATTTTGTTCATTTTAATATTTTAGCTTAGTTTTTAGCTTTTAGCTATTTACGTTTTAGCTATTTGCGAGGAGAGCGCCTATAACTATTCGCCTAAAATGTAGGTTATAATTTTATGTAGTTACTTTTCGTCTCTTACAAATAAGAAAAAACTATAGCATATCGCACCTATCCCACTCAAGCTTTAATGGAAATCGATTTCCAGTCATGATTCAAAATAACCAAAAAAATATCTACGTACCTCTAACAAGAGCAACTAAAGTTTTTGGAGACCTGTGTAGCAGGGATTAAGGCGATTTATTCATATCAGAAATTTTATGCAACTCTCTTGCGGATTAATTTCGTATGTATTTTTGCGCTTGCAATTTCATTCTTTTTAAAGAGACATTTTGATTTGCGATTATTGTTTGAATACATTTCTCTATTTTATTAAGCTTCAAGGAGACTATTGAAATAAATGTTGGTATCGTACAGTTTAATTTAATTTACCACTATAAGTATAGCCGACGAAAGTACAAAATAAGAATGAGTTGTATTTACATATCATTCTAGCTTTTCTCGAATTTCAAATTCCTCCTCAAAAAAAAAAGACTTTGAAATCCATTCGATTTTAAAACAACTAAAAAATATATTTCTCAGTTATCACTAGTTACAACAAATATCCAGTGTTTTCTGTTCTCGTCAAGCCTCTTTCTTTTTGCAAATTCGTATATTATTGTTAATAACTTAATTGTAATAGTGTCACATATATAAACAAAGATATTTTTATGTGGGCTCCTTTTGAAATGAAATCAGATAGAATTTTAGCTACTCCTTTAATAACATTAATGATGATGTTACATGATATCAGAGTTTTGTCAAAAAAATTTAAAGCATGTACTGTGAGGTTTTTTTATAATAAAAGTTATAGATCAAATGGTTTTTTATTATTCATCGTGGCGAAAGGAGACATTGTGATGAAATCATATCTTCGATGCAATTCTGTTATATATTTAACATTTGCTCACCAATCCCGAACCGACGACCGGTCAGGAGTCGGCGATTAGGTGATGGAAGAGATTTCAGAATACCTTCTAAAACCCAACGTTACCCTTTTATCCCTTAGTGATACACCAGTGGATCAACTTACACATTCCGTCCTGGTATCCCGGTTAAGTCCGACTGCGGATTCGCGGGGGCGGGAAGAGCTACGCAAATATACGTTGCACCTCGTCTCCTTTAGCTGTGTGGTATACCTATAGCCTGCGAAACCGCATGGGAGCAGCGTAAAATCTGGAGTTTATAAAACTAAACCCTCTGACTGAAGAGATGCTAACTGAGTTATTTATTTGCAAATCATTTCCCTTCTTATAAAAATAATTATATTATTACATATGCATTGTTGAATATAATGTTTACATTTCTTTGTTTTTGTAAAATTACTTCGTTTTTTAATTGATTTCTTTAAACTTAAATAATTGGACTAAATATTCTAATATTTCCAAAGAGTACGCAATAAAACGGAAATTCAAAAAACGGCATTTACCTCTGAGAAAAAAGATCTATGCTAACAATTGTAGAAATTGTGTAGATTATTGTTTTACATTTTAGTTTATAAAAAGTCGGTGAGAGCGAAAACGTTGAAATTTCAAAGGTTGCTAAAATTAATAGGATCAGAGTCATTAATTAAACTCACAAAGCTTTTCAACTTTGACATAATTATGACAAATTCCAAGTGCCAGTACATTATTTGCTGCGTTGTTTGCTAAACTTGACAAATTAACCATTTAAGTTAACAAATGAAATGAACTCGCCGTCATAACTTTGTGATTTCTCGACAGAGAATTGAAGTACCAAGTACAATTTTTGCTTGAAAAAATAATGCAAAATCCACATATGTACATTTCTTTATTTAATAAATACTTATGAATATATAGAATCGAATCATAGCCTGAAGAAGTTTTCACCTGTCTGATGCGACTGATTAATGAAGATGACTCAATATTTATGTGGCTATAATGAGATTTATTAAGAAATTTCAACTACAAATAAAGTAAACACATTACTGATCTAGTATTTATCCAGATCACCCATTATAAGTTCCTGTCAACAATATCTCTGCAGCAGCAACTAATAACGACAGGACTAAAGGAGAATCGACAAATAAAACTCAAATCAATTCAAAAGCTTAGGGCTTCCGAAATGTGGGCATATTAATGATTGCACCAGAGATTCCAGTGCGAAGTTTGTGGCTGAGCAGCATTTGTGCCAAGTAGATTATACCCTCTGATCTACAAGAAGAGTAAAATGACACTCCGCCACAAGGTCACACTTTACAAAACTTGCATCCGCACTATCATATCATACGCCAGAGTCCTTTTTGCATACGTGCCAGCCTCGCCTGCAGACGCTCCAAAATAAATTCATGAGGACGGTTACGGGATACCCCTGGTACGTCCGAAACATCGACTTACATAGGGACTTAGAATTCCTTACGATAAATCTCTTTATCGTTTGAAAACGCTCGTTCGTTCAAAGTTCAACATTCAAAAGTGTTCGAGATCGATTTAAAATTTAACAAAACTATTTCTTGTACGATCCCCAGGTTCTTTTCTTTTTTTCCGATATCTATTTTTAAGTTGAATACCTAGTTATTGACATCTATACGAGTATATATAGCCAAGTCTAGAGAGTCAAGAGAGCTAAATATAGTAAAGTAAAATGTGGTAATGCGAAATGAAGTTACTTCCCTTTACTTTTAATTTAGTGCGGTACTTTCTTAGTCACTTCGTTAGTTAATTCCCACAATTATTCTAAGAAAAACCTACAACAAACACCATGATGCCTGCGAATCCATTAACATTATTCATTAATATCAACGAAAGTGTATAGAAAAAATGGAACATAAAATACTATGTAAAAATCTGAAATAGTTTATATATAATTACGGCCTTGAAATATGTTATTTCGATGATTTTCGTAGGGTTTAGGAATCACAGGTTAACAGTTCAAGGTGTAATCCCGACTGACACTTGCCGCGGATGCAACCGCGATGGCGCAACTTATATTTTAACTTACCTACATTACAAAATACAAACTATATTACTGTGTGTTTTATAAAACCTCGTGTTAGACTATAGATAGTTGGGTGACAATACTGATAGCTCTGAAATGTTAGGAATTATTGACTAATATAGTAGCAACATTTAAAAATACCAAAAACATTCACAAACATTACGAAATGTCATGCAATACGAGGTAATTTTAACGAACGGAACAGTTTTGTGCGAATAGACTTTCGAGATTTTCATAAAAAAGACCAACTCACATTAACTAACAACTTTTATTATCTACACAACTATTTAAATATACACAACTTGCACTAAACTAATAATTACTTCACTCTTTAAAACAACTACTCCACAAGGTGGCTCGAAAGACGCCTCTCAAAATTTTTCAATCCATTAAACGTACCTAGTAGAAGTGTCTAATTTTTTTGGTATTTGTAAGTGTTGCTAACATATTACTCAATAATTCCCAACATTTCAGAGCTATCAGTGTTGTCACTTAACTATCTATAATGTAACAAACGATACATATTAAACAGCTGATGCGAGTTATAGATGCCATTATATTGGCCTTCGCTGTTTTGCAAAGCTCCTTTCACTTTACTCGGCAGCCGGCTGTAATGCGAGCCGCTATAGATGGAAGAAAAAATTTAAAGCAAAGTAAAAATAATTTTACTTTAAATAACAAGAACATCGCAAACAGATATGGATTAAGGAAGAAGATGATTATTTAGGAGTTCAGCAACAGTTTAATATCGCGATGTTCCTGCTCAGTTATCTTACGAGGATATAGCATAAGAGATTTTATTGCTCTTTTCGTTCCGACGTAAGGCTTAGGATTTAATGAGTTTCGGAATAGAAGGCTTCACAGGCTTTGCGTGAAGGAAATTAAAAATCAAATATATAGGAAACGCTTGACAGGTGCTTATGCAACATTTAAATATATCTTTATAATAAATAAGAGACTTTTGTTTTTTTGTATACAATTTGTACGCTATTTTTTATATATTTGATATTTTTATATCATTTTATAATAATATTCAGATGAAACGGGAAATATGATTTTTGATTTATGGATCCCAGCTGATTTCAACGACTGTTTACTTTATAGACTCCAAAGATAATGGTGAAAAAGTAGTGTCATTTAAGTATAAATCGGATTTGCTACAGATTTTGTTTTTATTTATTTTATAAAAATTTCAAGTTGCCCTCCGACACGGGTCAGAGACTTTGTACATCTAAATATCGCATAATTACATCGTCATGTTTTGGTTATAACAATTTCTATCATATCATGATGTATCGGTCATATAACGAGTTTGCTAATCTAGATATAGACATTTTCAACGCTATATAAGCTTATTATAGAAAATAAACTTTGTAATTAATATAATTAAGATATGCATCAATAAAATCATAAAAATAAGCTAGCACTGCTAAAGTAATACGTATAACACAAATTAATAACTAACGCTTATTATATACTAAACTTAAAATAAAACTATATTTTGATCATTGAATAATGTTATGCTGTGTGACCATATTGGGTCTCAACAACGTTTCTACATTTATATACTCGTATTATTACCCAAGCATAACAAATACTGTAACCTATTTTCACTGCCTAAAAAATAAGTAAAATAAAATATGTCTAGTATTATTCTAAATATATCATCACTATATATCGTCTTATGCTTAATTACTTGGTTCTATTTCGATTTTAACACAATATGCTAAAAATATCTCCCTTTCCCTATAACTTTCTACTATATATGTTACGTTATTCTTATTTATTATAATATCTAATTCCATTTGTAACATTGTTCTTTGTGCTTCATATTTTGGGCAGATAAGCAACAGATGTTCTATGGTTTTGTGTTCATTGGGGTCACAAATACATTCGTGTTTGTTCTTGCATTTAAAACGGTGTAAATAGCTGGAGAAGCCACCGTGTCCGGTAAAGGCTTGGACTAAGTGTGGGGTAAGGTTTATTTTGCCTATTGTTTTATATTCTTTCTCTAAATCGGGGAAATACATTTTTGTGACTGCAGCAGTTTCACCCGTTTGACAGCGCGTCTTCCATTTTTTAATGCTTTCTTGTCTTAATAACCGCTTGATATGTGAAATTGGGCATCTTCTATAGTCCGGTGAAGCATCGTTTAACAGTGCGCCTTGTTTTGCGAACTTATCTGCATGTTCGTTTCCTACCACTCCCACGTGAGCTTTGATTCAGAAGAAACGGTCGGATTTACCCTTTTCATGCAACTTTATTAAGGTTTACCTTATCTCCAAGACTAGGGGGTGAAAGGAATCTTGACGGTTTATTATGTCTAAGACTGATCTCGAATCACAGAAAATATTGGTACAAGAATTTTGTTCTATTAACGCCAGTGAAGTTGCTTGGCACAGTGCTTATAACTCTGCTTTGGAATACAGAGCAGAATGGTTCCAATTTAAATATCTGGTTTTTAGTCTCGACATCATTATGTACCATCTATTTTGTTTCCATCCGTAAATATATTGTTTCCGTGGATGTTGTATTCTTTAATTGTCTTCAAATCGAGGTCTTCCAAACACTCATAAGATACTTCAACCTCTTTAGCTGGATGATTCGCTCTAAGAAAGCTTTCCTTTCCTTCAATTTCCTTGTAGCCTATCATTTCTTGCGGTTTACCTCTCTTTGCTTCATAAAGATCGACTGCTTCTTTACCCCGAAAGTCTAGTTGAAGCAGTCTCGCAAGGACTAATACTGCATTTAGGGAGACGGTTCGATAACTTTTCGTGATTTTTAGAGCGAAGCCTCGTTGAATCCTTCCGAGTTGTTTTCTAATACCAGCCTTCTCATCTGCTATTCCCCAAGCACTTGCCGCATACAGAACAACCGGCTCAATGGCTGCCATATATATTGTTCTGATGATTTCTGGTTTCAGGCCCCATCCAATTTTCGCAGTCCTGGAGAGTTGTTTGTAGAGGTTTACTGCTTTTTTACATATGTTCTGAACATGCTTGCGGAACGTCAACTTGCGGTCTATTGTAAGTCCTAATATTTTGATGTCGTTTACAAATATATATAATATGACTGAACTGCCCATGTATATTTGAGGGTAGTCGAATTTAGCTTGTTCGTTACTATCATTGCGTTTGTTTTTTGTGGTGCAAATTTTAATCCATTTTCTTCCCCCCACTCATACACAAAGGCCAATGTATTATTTGCTTGTTCCTGAATTGTCGCAACTTCATTTCCGTAAAATATCAGAACGATGTCATCTGCAAATGCTTGAAAGTATATGCCCCGATTCTCCAATCCATCCAGCAATGGATCCAGAAGAAGGTTCCAGAATGTTGGCCCCCCAATGGAACCTTGAACGCAGCCCGGTGTGGTTTTTTTAGTGTAGTCCTCTTCCGCATATCTTACGCAATCTTTTCTGTCTTGGAGGTAGCTATCCACCAGTCTGTAAAGGTTTTGTGGACAGCGTTTTTGTGATAGTTGGCAGCGGTTTGCCGGCCACCAGGCGCTGTCAAACGCGCCTTCTATGTCTAAGGATATCACTATGTTTATAACTCTATTCTTTAAGTTTTGCTGGATATGTTGCAGTAGGTCATATAGTGCATCTTCAGTACTACGATGAGGGACAAATCCATATTGCCTTGGGTTACACTTTGGTAGGATGTGCCATCTGAGTCTTCTAACCATCATTTTTTCAAGTATTTTACCCAATATCGAAAGTAATCCAATCGGCCTATATGATTTAGGAACCGTATAGTCCTGTTTATTTGGTTTCCTCAATACTATAATGAATGCTCTCTTCCAGGGAGAAGGAAAGTGCGTCAACTCAAAACACTTGTTTATTAAACTGAGGAAGACTACACTGTTATGGTTTATTAAACCTTCAGGACCAGGAGACTTTTTGGGGTCAAAGCTTTTTATTACATAGGTGAGCTCTTGTTTTGTGAATGGGGGATCAATGATTCCAGTCTCCATATCTTTTGTTAACTGTCTTGATTCTTCCCTTATCAGTGATTGTGCTTCATTATAACTATTTTTGTCATCCTCTGGAAAGAAACTCTCCGCAAGCCATTTGACAGATTCCTCGGCGTTTAACGTTCTAGCAGTCTTTATAAGTAGTTGATCCTATTGATGATATGATTGCTACAGATTTATAATAAAAATAAAAATATATATATTTATAGACAAAACTGTAATTTTTAGATTCAGTTATTTAATATGCCCATTAATGTTTGCTGCATCCAGAGATAAAGATTAGATTACTTAAAAATATAATGATAAACATCAAATTTATAAATATTTTGTAAATCATCTTACATCAAACACGCGAAAATTTGTCGTGGGCAACTGTTTCTTTGTACGAAAAAATGCGCAATAAATGTAATTTTACAAGAAATAAAAATAAATACTTTAATTATGCAAACGCACAAGATCTGTGCCATAATATTTGAATTAGATACATCCAAATATCCTCTCACAGTGACGTACAATAGATATTAGTTATTTAAATCCAATTACAACCAACGCAATTGAAAACACAGTAACACTAATACCTAACTACGGGCATTAATTATTTATTAGTGAATCAATTCATGGCTATTCGTCGGATCAATTACCCAAATGGCATGATAATGTGTTGTAATTAAATGCACATAAAATGTTTTACTGAGAACTAGCTGTGTCAGCGTAGTTTCAGATACCGTGGGAATATGGATGAATTTACTGAGCTACGTCACTGCTTAAAGTCGATTTAAGATTTAAGCGGATCGCTAACAGAGACCAATATTTGCCAGGCCTTGAGGAAGTTGATTTTTCTAATTTTTCTAAGTCTGAACTAGCGGAAGGCTCCGGCCGAGGCTAGTTATTACTCAGAAAAGACGTACCGCCATACAAGAACATTGTGCTTCAATATAATGCCATGTAGAAAACACATGAGGCAATTTACCTCATACCAATTTAGCGCGATTCCATATTAGACGTATTGCTACTTATACGAGACTCGTAGACTGCAAGCCCATGGAAAAAAATAACCTGTGAAATGAACCAACGTGAATAACGTTTAGGAGGCGGTTACTATATCATAAAATAATTCAGAATGCTATGCCGTCATTTCTGAGCGGTACAGGTCAGTACAAGAATAAATATTTTTTTAATATCCTAATTTTTTTATTTCTTACCATTTAAAATGAACGGCTATAGGTACAACGGTAATATTTAATAACATTTTATCAAAAAAAAAGTTGCCGTACATATATTTATGAGAAAATGAGAGACTGAATGAGTGTCAGTGTTTATATATACTATACATATTATTATACACCAGTAACTGTGTTAAGATAGTCCATCCTAAAACAATATAAGTAACTTTAAATTGAGTTGTCATTTTGAGTGCATGTGAAACATCGTGTTGTTAAGACGCAAATACAAAACTTTCCTTATTCTTAGAAATGTAATAATTTCATACTATACTCATACCACTTAATTTATAACCGCCATAAAATAAATTACGTTTTGAAGATAAGTATGATAAGTGACAAAGAAAAATTTTAGAAAAATTTCGGTCCATTTGTCTTTTAAATGATAATGTTTTTCTTTATTAAAAGATTTTCTTTTATTTTCATAATGTCTGACGATCTTTCATCTCCCAACTAAGCGCAAGTTGCGTTATATATGTCTTTTTGAAGTAAATTGTCTGACGTAAAGTTTGGTGATTGTGTTTATCCATTGTTAGATTAATATTCTGACATATTGTTATAAAACAACTTCCTCAGTTGCGACTGTCTTCTTGTTCCCGATATTCAATAACTACGTAATTGATTTTCTTGGGATTTCCACAAACTGATGGAGTGATTTTTAATGAAGATTTAAACATATATATCGGTTGAAAGGTAACGATAATTGTTGCAAGTGTCGAAAAAATTCAAATCACTTGGGAGCTTCCATAGAAAAGGCTGTTTATTCCTTATGAGATATAGTAAAATAATATATGATCGAATAACTCTAAGGACGCCTACATGTCACGAATAAAGTATAATAAAAAATAGTTTTAAACACTATTGGTTACGTTTGGTGTCTATTGGTGTATGTTTTAAGGAAGTTTTTTTTTTATAATTATAACAGGCAAACGAGTTGGCGGGTCACCTGATGGTAAGTGATCACCGCCGCCCATGGATCACTGGAGGAGCTGCCGATGCGTTGCCGGCCGAGGAGATGGAAGTTCAATTGCCTCTTAAACCTTTGCAAGTGGAAGTCTTGGGGGAACACTGCTGCTGGATTGCAATGTTTCATTATCAATTACTAAATTTTATTAGAATCTAAGAAGTCGATTTTAGTACATTTTATATTTATAAGAGTTCATTGCTGGGCACAAGGATTCACACATGGAAGTCAAGTTTCGGAGCTGAGACGAATTGCGTGTTGACTTCTGCAACACATACATACATAGCATCACGCCTCATTCCCATAGGGGTAGGCAGAGACAACATCCTTCCACTTGCCACGATCCTTGCATATCTCCTTCGCTTCTTTCAATCTCATTAAACCTTTCATACAAGTTCGTCGGTTTAGAGTACTCTTGACCTGGCCGTTATTTAAAATGTCCTGGATTTGGTCCAGGAACGTTCGCCTCGGTCTTCCCCTTCCAACTTTCGCATTCACTCTTGACTCATAAATCCTTTTTGTCAGTCTCCTTTCATTCATTCTCTCTACATGCCCAAACCATCTAAGCATACCTTTTTCAATTTTAGTCACTACGTCTTCTTTTATACCACAACGTTCTCTTATCACACTATTTCTCACTCTGTCACTCAGTTTTAATCCACTCATGCTTCTCAACGCTCTCATCTCTACCGCATTTATTTTACTTTTGTGATTCTTCTGCCATACCCAACTTTCACTACCATACATAAGTGTTGGCACCAACACTCCAGCATGCACTGCCAGTCTAGCCCTTTGAGACACCATCTGGCTATTCATTCTTATACTTATATTTATACTTCTGCAATGTATTTCAAAATTGCTCCTCAGATATGAAAGTTACCTCACGATATTTTCCTTATTCAAATTTGTATAGGAAATGCTATTTCGGAATTTCGTAGCGCACTTTTAATCAACTAATGAGATTTTAATAAAATATCAGAGACTCCTTTTCATCCTGATGTTTCCTAAGAGCAAATCTAGGCATCTAAGTGATATGAGACAAGCGTAGCCAACGTGACTGGGTATGCCTGTGATACGGAAAATCAATGTATAGTTTAAGCTAACATTGAGAAAATAATTTAACAGTGTTCAAACAGAGGTAAAGCTAGCCATATTGTATCGAAGTTTTCTGTATCAACTATTCGAGAATGTATCTATAAAAGCAATAATTCAAGAACTATTGATGATAAGTTTCTAAATTTAGGTCAAAGTTAGTGATAGAATAATCTGTGCAATATATCTACATAGACAACTAAAATATGTTTTAAGATTAAGTTAATCCTATTAGAGATGTTGAATGAACATGAATGAACGTTACAGAGCCGTTACGAATTATTCTACAGAATAACATGCAGCTCCCACGTAAAATAAAATTCAAATAATATTACGTCTAATTATTGTTAAAAATTCAACATTGCGTTTTTCGTTAAAACAAAATCTTGTAATAAAACGTAAATATAGCTGAAGCGATTCTGGGAAAAGTGTACTTTATAAACAATATACTATTGTGGTAATTCTAAGCTTCACACTATTTTCCATGAGAAATATTTTCATTATCTTTTTTCATATTCTTGAGCCCAGTGAGAGAGCTGAGCAACTTATAATAAAAACCAAGTCTTTCAGAAAGCTTTTCATTATTTATTAACTGCATACGTTTGAGACATTAACCTACATGCTAATAATGCTTTCAAGTAAAACACTATAAAAACACATTTAATAACAAACAAATTGTGCCTGGTGAGGCAAATATTGTTTATTTCAATGAATTGAAGTTCGAACGTTAATAAAAAATGATAATTACTTATGAAGAGTTATAATCGAAACAATTTGAGGTAGTAAAATTTTTCGTCAGTGTCATATAGTCCAAAACGAAAAGTGATCTATAAACTACTTCTTTATCTTTGCTGGAAAATGCTTTTATGCACGCGGGATAAAGTATAAACTTCCAACCAGGAGTGTAGGCTCCGTTGACTGTAGCAGAATACCCACTATAACGCAGCGAACCCTATTAATCTGGGTGATCGCTAAGACATTGGCGCTCCTGAATGATTACGACTTAAAGGTTCAGTTCAGGGGGAGCAAACGGGAAAATATGCGCCTCCTGACGTTCCCTCTCTTCCGGTGGGAGGGAGTAGCATCTGCCGTAATCTCCCTCTCTAGTGCCTCCTTCAGCAACTGCTTTCTAGCTCAAAATAAATACTGATAAACAAACTTAACAAGCTCCTCTCCTGAACAGGATATTTATTCCACTTTCTAGAAAAGAAGCCATCAAGATTCATAAATATTTGGAGTCAAAGATACATTAGGTAAATATTTCATTTTTATAAACGACTCGTATTCATAGGGATTTTATTTGCCACTTTGATAAATTGAACACAGTATGAGTGAAGAAGCCTTACGAGGTCTATTCGCTTGCCAATTCATAAAATACCTATTTAATTGTACATACTAGGCGAGCCCGACAACTCTTAGTGTATAAACAAGTGTAGTAGTATTTAAAAATTGTTATTTATACTTTAAATTATCAATGATCAACAAAGGCTCTTATTATTATTGAACAAAGTAATTATTCAGGTAAACAAAAATACAAATTGTAATATTTTAACATTTTCAAACAAGATATGCAATTTTTTGGAAATATACAATTCTTATTTTAGTAATTTTGTATAATAAAGTCAATTTTTAATATGAATACAAAAGCAACATCAGTCTATCCAATCAAGAGTATCCATCCTCCTCACAGCTGTTTACACCATGTTAATATAAACAAACGATCAACTTATTTCACTTTAATGAGGATTTATGTTAATGGTACAATTTTATTTTATACAAATTAAGAATTTAAGCCGAAATATGTTTTACAAAGTAAAACTCGAATTTAGCAAGGCATAAGTGCCGAATTTGCTATCCAAATGAAGCACGATTTGAAATTTAAAAATGCACTTCAAAGATTTTCTTTTTGAAACAAATTTAAGTACTCTCACGCTTGCGTTTGATATACATTTTTAAAGAGATTTAAAATAATTTTCGCTTACCTGCTAAAATATGTAGACTTTATTAATTAAATGTTTTCATTTACAATTTTCAGTAAGCGGTTCTTTTATTACTTTTTTAAATACATAGCCATTTTACCGTTTCATGTTATAAGTAGCAGTAATACACATAATGGTAGCCATATTCGTGTATGTACTTTGTGTGCAAGCGAGAGCGCGGTAAAAGCGATAGAGAGACGCGATCAGCCTAATTCCATTGTATATTACGACATTTTTCATCAATGTTCTGTTAAGACGTTATGACGTAAAATTATCATCCGTAAACTTTACAATTTTACCAATTTTTGTTTGTACAAATTTTCTTTGTTTAAAATCTGAAATAGTTGACTAAACTAAATTGTAAAATGTATTATGTAGATCTTTAATAAAAGGATATGTTGTATACCTAACACCATATTACTAATTTTAATACATATTTCATATCGGCTCTAAGTCATGATGGTCCCTCTTAAAATTATTAAAAAGTCTTAAAATTATATTAAATGTACCTTTAAAAGATGGAACATTTTTTTGTGTGAAACTATTTTGATTATCAGAATCGATTTGGAACATTATTAAATAGTTAAGCTCTTTAGACAAACTAAACAGCTTAACTATGTAATAGCTATTGTCACATGTGAATATTATTAAATCGTCTAACCAATTTCGAGACATTACTTCGAGTCGGTCAGTACCAAACTGTTGGCTGTGAGCCGTCGGCCAGATGTCACGAGTGTGCCCACCACACTGTGGCAGAATGTCCCGCCTGGGGACCTCAGCGATTCATTATGACGTCGCTGATCAGCACAGACCTCTCACAGGCAAGTATTATAGGAGCAATACTTATCAGTGAACAGGCCTGGAGAGCGGTTGCCCCATTTTGCGAGTCTGTCATCTCGCTTAAGGAGGCACGGCAAAAGATGAGGGTGAATGCCGCCGAAATACTTCAGCTCCGACGACGGAGTGCAGGAAACAGGAAGCGCAGGTTCATACAACTCCTCCCCTTGTAGAATATCTGTGAGCTGCCAGAGAGGAATGCCTCAACGAACCTCTGGCTCCCCACTCATGGTTAATGCTGATCCCACTGGGTTTTAGTGGGTATTGCGAGTTCGTATCCTCGCGGAGTCCCACACTCCCAACCCCATTAGTCGGGGTGCGTATTTCCCAGCGACAAAAAAAGACATATACGTATTTATAATGTATTAGAATCCATTTCATCTTGCTTGATATCAACATAATTACAATTTTCATTGTAAATGTGACATGTTCATTAAATTAATGTATTTTAAACATAGTTAGTCAAAGGTGCAGGTTCCAAAAACAATTAAATCATTCTATGTACTTGTACTTTATTTTAAAAGATAGTTTCACCAGCTGGTCCTTCTTCGTCACAAATATAACATGAAAGAAGTTTCAGACACACTTCATGAGTATACCACATATAATTTTACACTGAAATGAGTAAAATCATAAATAAATATTTATTATTGATGATTGTCTTTTAAGCAAACTTTTAACATACTTTAAATTTATATTTGAAATCTTACGTCATAATAAAAAATTAACATAGTAGAATAAAAGTAGCGCAATTATATCTATAGCTGTGTGTGCGGTCAAGTAAAGTTGAATAGTTTTATTATACCTCATTAGTTATACACAGCAAGGTATACTAGAACAATGAAGCGAGGTCAGTTTGCTAGTTACACACCGACTTCTTCGCGGTAATAAACTTTTTTCTGTTTGAATTCCCGTTTAATTACTTCGCCCCTTTCATCGTATTGTATGCAGTCGTCCTCGCGTTAAAACAAGGAGGTTGTTCGTGAGTGTACTTATAACGAACTCTGTTTGACTTTTAACTACATATTTTAGAAACTGAAGCTAGTTCACGAAAATATACTTTATTTGTACACTATATTCGTTACTAGAATTATATAATTGTTATAAGCAATAATATTTAATCAAATAAAAATAATATTCAATACAAGAAGTAAAACTGCTTCATTTGTCCAATTGCTTCATTGGTCTAGTGGTTAGCACGTTCGAATACAGACATGAGGTCCTGGGTTCGAGTCCCGGGTCAGGCCAATTCATAATTCGATATTGAGTTTTCTATTAAAATTTTCTCAATATTTGCCCGAAGTTGGGAAGTTGGCGGTGTGATCCACCGTCGTGCCTTGGATGGCACGTTAAGCTGTCGGTCCTGCGCCTGATTTCTCTCCGGTCGTGTCGGATTGCCGTCACGTCGGACAATGAGAGTGAAGGAATAGAGAGTACACTCGTGCACTATGCCTGGCAATCCGCAGTGTACAAGAAGTAACAGACACTGCTTTAACGCTCTTTTTTACGCAATTCTGTCAATTGTTTGCTTTATAATGTTGGGTATAACTAAATTCTTACCCGGATTATAAAAACATATACTAAATAAAGGACATGTTATACGACATTGATATGTTCTACTTTTCAAAATTTTAATATTGAATTATAATTTATAAATAAATTCTATATAAGTCGGTATTCCAGAACATTATTTTAAAAACGGTCACGGACTGATTAGTGATTTCTGCGTATTGCTTCTTTTATTATACAAATACATAATATCCAGCTAAATGATCTAAATGTTCCTACTGGAACGCAAGTGTTCTTTGTTAGCGTGTTTTTAATAGAAAGTAAGAATGATTAAAATCTCCTAACATTCCTAATCTTAACATATTAAAAGAATACAATTTCCTATTTCTTCTCAATAGACGCCGGTGCTTTTGCATTTGAATTTATATACAAAAGCTTATTACTTGATTTCCGTTCCTTGTGGGATATTATATTGACCTAAATTTTTGATGAAGGAAGGAAATTAAAGAAAATTTTTTAAAGTTTTTATTACGCAAAAGAGGTTTGGAATATTTTATGATAATTCATGCTAATTCTCTTTATTAACTTTAGTCTCAGTGGAAATTAATGAAGCGATGATTGAAATTATACTGCTCATATTCGTAGTATTATGGTGCAGTATTTTATGAGCCCGTGACTTTTTTCACAATACTTCTTTTCGGAGAGTGTGGTAAATAAGTTCACTTCCACGACTATATGAAAAATGTATTCTAAAAGAAAGTTTGTTCGATCATTCTTCCGTTACCTTCCATGAAGAGTCATTCAAGAAGACAAATATTACTTATAGCTATAAAAATAGCAATGGCGTGGTTTTGCTATTACAAAAATAGGCGGCTGTTACTTTATAATAAAAGCTCTTCTTAGTTTAGTGTATTTTCTAAAGATCGCTTAGAGATTACTATGCTATAATATTATCAATATTATAATAATAAACCAAACCATAACAAACACATTACTTTCAGCCGATACTACTATTTTCATAATACTTACGGTACAGCCATAAGTGACTGGCTTATTCGACCTTATCTGCCAACTTTCAGCCGTGCTTGTCGTTGATAGCTTATTTTGTAGACACTTTAGCCAATTGATAGATAAGTAGTATGGTTTATTGAAGACCACAAAGGAAATAATACAGTAATTAACTTAGGTCTTATCGCTATTAAGTGATCCCTTCCAGAAAAGCCCAGGAATTGGGAACAAGGGGTATACGCCCCTTACTAGATTAGCGCGCATCCTTCTTAGAATTTATTATCACTTACCACCAGATGAGATCACAGTCAAGCGCTAAAGTGTCAACAAAAAAATCACTAGGAATCACATCAGGACCTACTGCTACCCTACTGCTCTTCCTGTTTTTGCTAATTTTGTTACACAAATAACTTCTTCTTTGTTATATCTGGGCCATTGTGATTTAGACCACCAAACTGATGATTACTTCTATTGTCGTCAAATCACTAGGTAATTACATAATATAATTCTCCCAAATTGTTAGCTTCTCTTCAATTAGCATAGCAACCGCACTCGTTCACAAAGGTTGCTGCGATATTCGATATTTTAACCCCTATCACTTCCTTGATCTTCTTAAACATATTAAAGAAATCATATTTAACTTGGAATTTTTCAATTTTGTAGCTATAATCGTTACTATATTTATCTCTGACCTCTTTGCGTCTCCGCACTTCTACCTTATGTAGTTTACTATATTTCCTAGAATCAACATTCTGCATCTCTCGTTTCGTTTCAACAATAATAATTTGTTTGTATTCCAGTCATTCTTTTTTATAATTGGCGTCCGAGTAAGTCCTTCTGTCGAAATGTACACCAATACGGTCTTCAAACCTTGCCAGGCACGAATTGATTCTGTGGGAAGAAGTAAATCCTGTTGTTGAGCACAGTCTATAGTTTGACTTGTATGGCCTGTTGACATAACCCCGCTACATTTTCAGGTGGAGGGCGGACTCCGATAGAAGGCATTTATACGTTGGCAGCAATCCGGCCGCAACTGGATGATTGGCCCAACTGGAAGCACGGATCACTATTCTTTAGGTTGCTGCAGGTGTTACCGGGCACAGGTGCTTCGGCAAATACCTGCATCAAATTGTTAGTAGGGAGGACTCACCAGCTTGTTTTGAGAGTGAAGCTGCATTCGATTCGGCTCACCACGCTGTGAAAGAGTGTCAAGCTTAGGGATCCCAGGGTCACCTTTTATCGTCTCTAATCGGAGACGTTCTTACCATAGCGGCGACTATGGTCGGTAGCGAAATAGCAGGAAGGGCTTTCGCCTCGTTTTGTGAATCTGTAATTTTACAGAAGGAGGCAACTGTAGCGCGAGAGAAGCAGTAGCTCATGTCCCTCTGTCTCTAGAGGAGGGTGAGGAGCGGGAGGCGTAAGGATGCCCACCAGTTCCAGCTTATTTGAACCTTATGTTGGAAGCATCTGGGGTGCCACTTGAGTCGAATGCATAGGCGAACTGGCCCCCCAACCATTGGACGTAGAGGGTTCCGCTGGGATTTAGTGGATATGGGGGGCCAGCGAGTCACACACCGCCGAGTAAAGTTTTAATTCGGCGTGCGTAAACGCATTTCCTAGCGACTACAAAAAAAAAAACCCCGCTACATTTATAGCCAATTTATTTAGTTCTCGCTATGAAGAGAGATAATTTTTAGAACTCAGGATAACTACGCTGCTCCACTGCGTGTTCGAAGGCTTCACGTGACCCAGAGTTACGCCCTCGGATATGCACGCTTTTTCACGGTGCCTTCTCTCACTGAAGACCACTATGTAAGATGGGAAAGAACAATGACAAAAGAAGGATTCGCGATTAAATTGACATAAGTTTAAATTACACATAAATTTGAATTTACGAGTAAAATAACTAATAAGTGTATACAATGACAACCTCGTTAAACAAAAATGCAAAGAATACTCGGTGCGTTACGTAAATGTTTCCAGTGGAAATGCTAAAAAGTCTAAATTACAGGCCAGGCATGCGGCCCGGATACCTAGGTGAGTCACAGAGGGATTCCTGGCGGCTAGCGTTATTTAATACCATGCAGGGTAACCATGTTGTAAGCTAATAGAGGAACGTAAAAATATAACTATGATTTGTTTCATTTTATCAATGGCCTCTACATATAGAGAGTCAACTCGCATTTTAGAGATTGAAACGCTTTTGTTATTTAGTAGATTATATCACAGCATTTTTCAAAACTGCCGTAATTTTTCAAATCACATGAATATTACAACATGATTCTTAAAAAACATATCATTAGTGAAAATGTAGTATAGTAATAATTAATTTATCTTTGAATCTATGACTTTATACTTTATTCTATATGTCGGGGCTATTGATATGTTTAGTGTCTTTGTGAGCAAGTTTTGTCTGAGTGTTGTCTTAAGCACAATTAGATTGAAAGTCTAACTATGAGATAGATATCATTTACTCGTATATATTTGTTTGTCATTCTGCTCTAAGTCGTATTAAAAATTTTAATAGGAAAACAAACACATAGATGACATTTTTCAATATTTTTATCGTGTAAACATTCATTTCATAAGTTGGGTAAAAACTGTTACATTAACATGTTTTAACAGTGAGATATCCATGCAAAAATAAATGAGTACATCATATTTCTTAGAAGAGCTTTCGTAATGTACAGAATATCATAAAAGCCTTTGTAAGAATTATGATTAATCTTCAAGATAAATTAAAATTGTAGTTACTCTACACTGTGGAAAAATTATTCCTGCAGTCGTTAATCTCGTAACACCTTCTAATAGAGTCTTATATCTCATAAAAACTTTACATTCGGCAACTATGAACTTCTTCTCTACAAGTAATAGGGTCGAAGTTAGAATTGCAGAGATATTTTGCATGCTGGCATAAACCCAACGAATAAAGGTGACAGAGGTTCATTAAATAAGTGTTTTGACGGGTACTACAATTAACTTGGGTTATATAAGTGATACTTCAATATCTTTTACATTTAACTTACTTAAAACAAGTAATGAAAAATAATCAACTCCTACGCACTAACTTCTTAAATTACGTAAGAATAAAACCAATATAGAAGCCGATTTGTAATTTTTCGAATAAAATATTTAATCATTGAATTATTATTAAAAAAAAAGTAAAAGTATCTACTACAGTACTACGTATAAAAAATGGAAAAATAATAAAAGAAAATTATTATTACTGAGAATTTGAGCAAAATATACTTATGGAGTAATTCAATAGTATGAATTTATAAATGGTTTGAAAGTAAACTAAGCACCATATTAAGTAATTTTTGTACAACATGTCGATTATGTAAATTTATGGCTTGCAGCCTCAATTATGGAGAACATAACTTATTAAGACTTTGAAACTTGTAACGAAGAATACGTTGCTGTAATTTTCATAGACGTTATTAAAAATAATTCACTTAAGGGAATGAAAGTGATATAAAATACCTCAGAAGATAGCGGCGCGTCCATATTTCATTGCTGAACCAAACGACGCCCGAGGGGCCGATACCGTCCCTAACTTGACACTTTTGGTTTAGTAGTAACTTGACTCAGACTTCGATTTTTTTTTTGAAGTGAAACTTCTTTACGCGCATGAGGTTAACATTTCTACGGATGAAACGCGTTATTAGCGTCACGATGACGTGCAGCGTTTTTATGGTAATTCGTTGAAGGTTACGTAGTTTTAATATTTACAAATCACATGTGGCATTTCAATTTGCCACTCGGCAATTAATACTGTTTTTCATGAAATATAAAATAAAAATATTTCATATATTCGCTTTTCTAAATTTAAGATTAAAAAACAATATTTAATTAATAATATCTAATATTGAATACACGTGGCATTTTTATTTACGATTCGTCATTTGAGATTTCGTTATATTATTTGTATAATTTTCGACAATTAAATTCACTAAATTGGTAACATATCTTCCTTTTTTCTTCTCTCTAAGTCTCGGAAATCTTAAGTTTTACATTTGTATAAATATAAATAAGACTTAAAAATTTGTTTGTGAAAGTTTCTGACAAGTGTACTTTGTACGCACATACTTTTTAATTATTTTTTTTTAATGTTTGCACTCTAATAAAGAGATAGAAACTAAACAGAAACGAATATTAAACTTAACACGAGAATCTCTAAGTTCGGTAATTTTTTTCATGGATTTGATTTTTACAATTAATCACAATTGTACTACGTTATACGATATGCCTATTGGATATGTCAGGAGAAGGGAGGATTGTCATGTATGCAAGAGAGCCCTAAATATAATGGTAAGCGGCAGGGCCGGGACAGGGCGACCAAAAAAAGTGTGGAAGAACTGTGTGGAAGAGGATATGTTTGTAAGGGGTGTGAATGAAGAAATGACAGCGGTTAGAGTGAAGTGGCGAAAGGAAATATACTGTGCCGACCAGTGGGATAAGGGCAAGAAAATGATGATGTTATACGATATGCCTATCCATAATGGAGTAAGGTTGGATAAATTTTCTCAAAAGTGCAAAGGACCAGCAATGGATGCGTAAACCGAAATATACTCTACAATTCAACAGTAACCAATAAAACAAAATTAAAATAGTAAACGATGAAATACAGTGCAATGGATATATCCAAGAGTAAAATATTTAAATTATAATTATTTTGTAAAATTATAAAAAACGTGCGAATGTTCAACAATACATGTTTAAACGGAAAAATACAGACTAATTAATATTTCAACTGTGGCCATTTGAAGACCATTATTTAAAAAAAAAATCCATAGATATGGTTGCGTCCTGTATTTCTACCAAAAGAGTGAATCTAAGATTATTTCTCGCATCATTTTACGAAATATAAAAAAGTTAAATAATATAACAATGCTACAGATATTTTACTGTTAGAAATGAGATATAGCTTCTCAGTTACGTTAAAAATTTACTTTAAAGAATAGCTTAAGAGTTAAACTAGGTTATGTTACTATCAAATGATTTCAAAGAATGGAAGTAGTCCGAATTTCCCTCTCGGGAGTCGTACGGCTCAGTTATGAAATGTGGCCTCATCTTAATGGTAAGGGATATTCTTTCACTTTTATTTCCTCCAAATGAATAATTTAGTAACACTTTCCTATTTGAATGACCTACTTCGTTCGCCTCAGATGTCCAATAAACCAGCCTCGAATTCAGTTTTATTTCTTCTTACGATAGTTTACTGTAAACGTTACTGTATACACATTTATGTATACTCGTATACGTAACAAGCTTGCCTTAATTGGTGTTATTGAGAATAAATTTATTTTTTAGATAATACATTATATAAGTAAATACTGTAAATGTTTGTATGTACAAAGTGGAACAAAAAAATATTGGGTACATGGTGCCACGCATGCCTAAATACTATTATAACACTTTTATAATTTACACGTAAAACAAGCTTTATTATCAGCAATTATCAACCACTAGAATGAAAGACTATATATAGTTGAGTGACAACACCGATAGCTCCGAAATGTTTGGAGTTATTGAGTAATATAGTGACAACACTTAAAAATACCAAATACTTCGTGCAATATTACGAAATGTTATGCAATACGAAGTAACTTTCACGATCGGAACAATTTTGTGTGATAAGTGCTAAATTGCATAAATTGAAATAGTGAAGTGATTATTAGTATAGTGCAAGTAGTGTTTATATACATAGTAGACAGAATAATCAAAAATCGAAATCAAAATATTCTTTATTCAATTAGGCTTAAAAAGCACTTTTAAATCGTCAGTGGTCAGTTCATTCGTAAAAAATCTCCCATCGTTTCGGAAAGTTGAATCCGCTGAGAAAAAACCGGCAAGAAACTCGACGGTTATTCTTTTAAAGATAGTTTTGTATGTTACAATGTGTAATATATTGCTTCTGTAAGCAACTGGAATGAAGTCAAAACATTTATATCGCTTAAATAATCTGCAACATTACAATATGCCTTCTGTAAGAGAATGTTTTTAACATATTTTTTAAAACTATTCGGAGGTAAATCTAAAACCGATTGCTTTATCTTATTAAAAATGCGTATGCTCAAATGATTTCTGAACCTTATTCACTCTAAAATATGGGATCACAAGTTTGTTTTTATTTCTAGTATTAAAATTGTATATTTCAATTTTTTTGCTGTATAAGTGAATATTATCACGGATATATAAAATATTATTTAACATGTATTGCGATAGTACTGTGAGAATTGATGTTTATTTAACTATATCTCTTAGAGATGCACGAGATCCTAATTGATACATGGCACGTATTATTCTTTATAGTAATAAAAGTTGTTAGTTAATATGAGTAAATGTTTTTATAATAAGTCATCCAACTTTTGATTTATTTTATTATATATTACTATAACAATAACGCCCAACATTTCAGAGCTATCAGTGTTGTCACCCAACTATTTATGGCCTAACAAGAAGTTAAAGTATTAAAACTGGAATGGATGCATAAAGAGTATAATATTAACGATTGAAAATATATTTATCGGGAGTGTGAACTAATGTGTGAAATACTAAAATATCTTCATGTTCGTTTAGATTTTCCAAAATTAAATAACCAAAAATTTTAAAAACTACAACGTATTTACACACTTATGATAAGATTATTTCCAAAAATATATGTTCACACTCATAAATGGTGAAGATATCGCAAAAATTGGCAGCCTACACAAAATTGCACGCAAAAACTTGTACATCTATATTCAGCAAAAGCAATTTCGAAGTTCCTTCTGAGTATTGGATATATCTGTATGGAATATCGGCTTCTTTGCCGCCACATCGCAATATTGAGCCGATTATGTATATAAGTTGTCTACTTTAGAACTAGAATATATTTCGCTTTGCCTATTCGAGAAAATTCCCCTGTTACGTATAATGTAATCGTGAATAATGATTTATTCAGTGCTTATCTCGAATCTGACTTATTTTACGCTTTTTCCGACGCAATTTAAGTTGTTATTAAAAAAGTAACAGCTAAAACTTTTAGGATCTTGCCCAATAATTGGGAAATGTAACATCTATTTTATTTAGAACTCTGTTTTTTATAAATGTTAAGAAATCGCAGTCTTAAAGATAGATGATACAGTATTTAAGTAATTTGTTTAACATTTTTGAATAAAGATTTTAATTTTGGAGCAGCAGCGCAGAGGGTGCCACCGTCCATGTGACGCGGGGGGTGGATTGAAATAGAGATGAATGGACTGTATAGCGGTTTAGAAAAATGAAAGAAGTAATTTAGAGTAGTGGCCGTAGTAAGGGGTGATAGTGATGAAGGGAGAAAGTAATCGCTTGCACGTACCTGGAGTGTCAGGCTCTTCTACCCCTTCCCGAAGTAGGGCTATGCACGGGCGTGGTTGCGGCGGCGAAAAGCACTATGACAACACTACACGACCAGCGGCTCACTTCTTCGATAGTTCATGCGGTTCTATATATCTTCAAAATGAAGATACGAGCGGAGTTCTTTGCGGTAGGCGAAAACACAACTAGTTGCGGCGTAAGCGAGTATATGCACACGAGGGAAGAGGTAGGGTACGTGGGGAAAAGGAAACATTTTTACACGGCACCGTCAAGATTTAAACCAAAAGATTGCCAAAAGTGGCGTCAACAAATGTTAATATCATTCATTTTCTTTTAGTTGTTTTGATGCAAATTAAGATATTTGCAGATGTCTCCGTGAATTTTTTTATAATATATGTTCGTTCGTCAGTTAAACTCATTTCTCTCTCTAATTCATTAATTAGTCAAAATTCTTAAATATAATCTAAATCTCATTGAGAATTTGACTAAGTAAATAGTTTTACAAACGAGGCAGTACGAAGCAATTGTTTTTCTTATTGCTGTAATGAATTATATTTAATACATATTAGAATACAATAGTATCTTCTTTTATAGAAACAGACATCTATAATAAACCAATTAACCAAATAGTGACACTTTTATACCACTAAGTAAACTTAGGATCAGGTGCGATCACAAGATAAAGTAATATTTACGTTTCATCGGGTTATTATAATCGCTATGAACTTATTTTGTGGTACTCTTTTTCCTATGGAACGTATTAAACTGTTTATTTATTTCGTTTTATTTAAATATTGTTTCTCATTTACTATAGCAGATTTCTAAAATAAGTAAAATCCCAGCGTGCCGTGCGATAGATTGCGCACAACCTTGAATAATTTTCGCATAGTGTTTTACATTATTCCTTGAAACAATAAATTCATCAGATTTTATCGCAGAGCTCTGTAATTTATTTAAGTTGATCTCTTGAAATGTCATCAAGTAGCGAAAAACTGACTCTTATGATTTCTGTCAATAAACAGTTTTTTCTTTATTTAGGATGGTAACAAGCAACCGCCGAAGCCTCCTAGCAACCCGGACTCAGACAAATTATAATATGCAGTTTCCTAAACTTGTCCTTTTTTTCGCTGGTAAATGTACTTACGCACCTCTGCTACGAGGCAGGGAGTGTGAGACTCGCCGGCAAGGCCAGAATATCCACTAAAACCCAGCGACACCCTCTTCACGCTGAATTGGGAGTGTCAGAAGCTCCCTTGCGCATTTATCCTGACCCTCCCGAATGAAACCAACTGAGGATGTTCAAGGTGCCCTGCCTCCTCCTCCGATGGGGCATCTGCTGCAACTTCCAGTTCTCGCTCCAATGCCTCCTTCAAAGTAATGACGGCGCTGCAGAAAGAGGCAACTGCAGTCCATCCTATCTCACTGTCAAGCATAGAGCTATACTTGACAGTGAGAGATCCGATCCGACCAGAGACACCTGAGGATTCCTAAACTTGCCCTGCCAGGAAATGAAACCGAGACTTTTGCCAGCGAAGTCAGTATTCACATCACTACGTTAGCGATGCCATCAATTACATATTCCAAAAGGAAGAGTAATTCTATTAAACACAATACCATACATTTTTTATTCGGAAATTTGCCGCACATGGTGGCTTTCAAAAGTGAACAAAACCGTATTCCAATGTGCCACAGGTGGGAGATTTGGCAGCTCTCCAGACGGATTCAATGTTGAATGCAGTTTTATTTCCACGTATCAAATATGTATAAACCCTTATACCGCTGTTGGAGTCCTCTCATTTCAATGTATATTTTGTTAGGAGACAAAAAAATCATGAATGATGATGAATTTCTCGCGAGGGAGAGAACTAATCGATAAACATAGACATAGAGGAACGTGATGCTTCAGCCTTCTTTCAATTCAAAAAAACTGAAATGAAATATCTCTATATAGGGAGAGTGTGAAGTATGAATGACAGTAGGAATTGGAAAATGTACTATTTAATTACTACATTGTCTTTACTAAAAGTTGCGAATCTGATTACCGACAGGCAAATTTAGGAATATCTTCTAAAGTAAAAAAAAGTGCGTACGTTTTGTCCACGTGTCAGAAGTTAAACTTCTTTGGCAAAACTAATTTTTCCGAGACTTAGAGGAGGGGAACAAGAATGATGTGTTAGGAATTTAATGAATTTAATTGTCATTAAAATATTAAAACTAAAATGAAATATCTCTATATAGGGAGAGTGTGAAGTATGAATGACAGTAGAAATTGGAAAATGTACTATTTAATTACTACATTGTCTTTGCTAAAAGTTGCGAATCTGATTACCGACAGGCAAATTTAGGAATATCTTCTAAAGTAAAAAAAATTGCGTACGTTTTGTCCACGTGTCAGAAGTTAAACTTCTTTGGCAAAACTAATTTTTCCGAGACTTAGAGGAGGGGAACAAGAATGATGTGTTAGGAATTTAATGAATTTAATTGTCATTAAAATATTAAAACTAAAATGAAATATCTCTATATAGGGAGAGTGTGAAGTATGAATGACAGTAGAAATTGGAAAATGTACTATTTAATTACTACATTGTCTTTGCTAAAAGTTGCGAATCTGATTACCGACAGGCAAATTTAGGAATATCTTCTAAAGTAAAAAAAATTGCGTACGTTTTGTCCACGTGTCAGAAGTTAAACTTCTTTGGCAAAACTAATTTTTCCGAGACTTAGAGGAGGGGAACAAGAATGATGTGTTAGGAATTTAATGAATTTAATTGTCATTAAAATATTAAAACTAAAATGAAATATCTCTATATAGGGAGAGTGTGAAGTATGAATGACAGTAGAAATTGGAAAATGTACTATTTAATTACTACATTGTCTTTGCTAAAAGTTGCGAATCTGATTACCGACAGGCAAATTTAGGAATATCTTCTAAAGTAAAAAAAATTGCGTACGTTTTGTCCACGTGTCAGAAGTTAAACTTCTTTGGCAAAACTAATTTTTCCGAGACTTAGAGGAGGGGAACAAGAATGATGTGTTAGGAATTTAATGAATTTAATTGTCATTAAAATATTAAAACTAAAATGAAATATCTCTATATAGGGAGAGTGTGAAGTATGAATGACAGTAGAAATTGGAAAATGTACTATTTAATTACTACATTGTCTTTGCTAAAAGTTGCGAATCTGATTACCGACAGGCAAATTTAGGAATATCTTCTAAAGTAAAAAAAATTGCGTACGTTTTGTCCACGTGTCAGAAGTTAAACTTCTTTGGCAAAACTAATTTTTCCGAGACTTAGAGGAGGGGAACAAGAATGATGTGTTAGGAATTTAATGAATTTAATTGTCATTAAAATATTAA